>KV004520.1:483934-514688 GCA_001598015.1 Dorcoceras hygrometricum | reverse complement strand
CTGCGGCTGAGCGCTGCAGCTGGTACCAGCAGACGACTCCAACGAGCGATGCACGAGCTGGATTTTTAATCGATTGGAAAATGTTTTAAGGAGGTGAAATGATTTCTTTTGGAAAAGGTTTGGTGTTTTACAAATTTAAAATGATATGAAGGGAATTTTACCAAATTTTAGAAGTGTGTCATGCTTGATTTCACAAGTAGCTTGCCACTAATTCCTTTCATATAAAAACCTGTTTTTGAAGAAAGATCTTTATCACTTTCAAATAAATCCTCTTGTGTTCTTCAAAGTAATTTGCAGAGAAGTTCGTGTGTTGCTCAAGGGGAAGAATTCTGCAGGGATCAGCTGTTGTTGCAAAGCTACGGTTAAGGCAAGTAAAAGCTGTTCTTGACTCACCATTTAAAGCATATATTTATGTTTCTGAGTCTTCTTGCCTATATGTTATTGTAAGTTTTGAAGTTCATGTTTTAAGATGTTTTAAACATGAAAAAGGAAAGGAAAGATGGGTTCAAAATGACGTTTTAATGTTTATGATGCTTCCATACTGTTTTCCAGAAAGTCATGAATGTTTCGAAGAACTGAGAATTCGATGGTTCAAGAAAGTCTATGAATGTTATTCAGTTTAATGTCGTAATATCAAGATTTGATGATTGTGTAATCGGTAGTTGCTAGTTGAATCATTGGTATGGTTTGATAGGCAACGGCTGATGGCACAGTTGTTGTTTTGATGTTATAAATATCGAGTTATGTTCCAGCAGCTGTATCTACTTGTTAAGATTCAGCAGCTGCATTGTTATAATGTTTACGAATGTTTTTCCTTTTTGCTGTAATGTCGGGATTTGATGATTGAGTAATCAGTAGTTGCTAATTGAATCAGCATAAAGTCTGATTTAATAGGCGACGGTTGGTAGCACGATCATTGTTTTGATATTACAAGTGTTTCGTAAATTCCAGCAGATGCACTGTTCATCAGCAGGTGCATCTTTCCTTATAAATTAGCAGTTTCATTTCTTCAGTGAGAATTCAGCAGTTGCGTTGTTTTCATAAAATCAGCAGATGCACTGTTCACCAGCAGATGCATTCCATAGTGATAGTTCAGCAGTTGCTTTATTCGCTTCTAAGTGCTGTTCATTTCAGCTAGTATTAGTCTTGCGACTGGTACTATTCATTTAATCGTGTTAGTGCTTTTCCTTGCGACTGATTGATGCGCTAACGACGTCGTTTCTTTAAGTTACAAAATATCAGCAGGTAGTCTTGTCATCCTATCTGTTATTTACTTCAACGACATCGTTTCATTTAAATACGATTGTCTTAGTAGGAGATCTTGCAGCTGGTTTCTGTTTATTCCAGCTGGTTCATTTTAACGATATTGGCGAACAGCAGAGAGTTTTGTTTCATAAGTGTTGTTCCATTCTCTTGCGACTGGTTTTCTTTTCACCAATTCCCTTTCAACGATACGTTTCCAAAGTCGAATTCGATTCTCAGTAAAGTTTTAAAATGGGAAGCAAATGTTTTAAATGATGGAACCCGATGATTTACAGAATTTCAAGGAATTTTTAAAGAAAGTATTGTTAAGGAACAATGCTATTTTAGATTATGGCATAGATGGTTACGGTCACCAAGGAGAAGGGTGAGCAGTTGTCGAAGATGTCGACTGCCCTTTCATAACGAGCTATATGCTAAAACTGATATCGGGAGTCATTTTCATCAAAGTGCAACACGGACCACATAGAACTTATATGCCATGATCAACTGAAAATGATATTGAAATTGTTAACGATGAGAAGCTGGGCTATCATCCCCTGTTTCTGCCATTGAACTGTTTATTGAATTGTTTACGAAAATGATATTGTTCATTGAGTTCCTTAACATATGTATTGAACAGATGTCCACCTGTATATTTGAAATTGTTATTACTCAGGTTCTACTTGCTGAGCCTTTAGGCTCACTAGCTTTTAAAATGGTGCAGGTGCGACAAATGATGGAGGAACAGCAGGTGAAACTTGAAACCAGCAGCTGGGTGGCGTTGTGTTTATCCAAGGCCTACGTTTTCCGTGTCTCAGTTGTAGCGTTTTGATTTATTTTGTACTGTATTAGATCAGTAGCAACGGTTGTATATTTACTTAGAATATCAGCTGTTGTAAATCGCAATTGCAATTATCAATACAAACTGTTTTTCTGCAAATGTTTTTATCAGTTAGCGCGCAAGTTAGGTACCTGCTGGTCTTTGAGATTGTCGTTTGTTTTGTTTCTTTCAAGTTATAGGAAATACAGCCTATAGCGAATTATCTTTTAGCCCTTATTTTATTCGAAAATTTTTATTTACCCCAATTCTCGTGGCCCCGTTGGGTTCGGGTGTCACATTTCTAGTCCTCATACTCTACCCCACTAGAAATCGATTTCGTCCTTGAAATCAGTTAAGTCATCAAATCAAAATCACAACAGCATGATAGCTTATCACGACACAGTATACTAGACACCATTTCTAATATACTCAAGACATACTACCTAGTAAATCTCTATACAAAACAGAATCTCAATTTAGCAGCAAAATCAGTTAAACCACAAAATCAATCAAGCTAGAAGTTACCTGAAACGCTGCTGTTATAGCTCAAACAGATGAGGCCAGTCCTGTCTCATCTTTTCCTCAACTTCCCAGGTAGCTTCTTCACGCCCATGCTTGCTCCATTGGACCATCTCCTCAGTTGCTTCTCCTTACTATCCAGAATCTGCACTGGATATTCAACATAGCTCAGGGTGTGGTCTAGCTCTACTTCATCAGTACTCAGCACATGGGATTGATCTGGCTCATATTTTCTCAACATTGACAAATGAAACACATCATGCATCGCTGCTAACTCATCTGGCAGATTCAATCTATAAGACAACTGTCCAATCCTCTTAACAATCTCAAAGGAACCAACAAATCTAGGAGCTAACTTACCCTTAAATCTGAATCTCATCACACTCTTGAAAGGAGAAATCTTGAGGAACACACGATTGCCAACCTCAAATTCTAACGGTCTACGTCGCATATTAGCATAGCTAGCATATCTATCTTGTGCAGCTTTCATTCTACTCTGAATCAATTCAACCTGATCTTTCATATGCTGCACAAACTCAGGAGTAGAAAGCTGTCTCACCAAATTTTTCCCAACAAACTGGATATCTACACTTGCGACCATATAAAGCTTCAAACGGAGCCATTCCAATAGTCACTTGGTAGATGTTATTATAAGAAACCTCAAGTAAGGACAAAGAATCCTGCCAGCCACCACTGAAATCCTTAACAACTGCACGCAGCATATCTTGTAAAGTCTGAATGGTCCTCTCAGAATGGCCATCTGTATTGGGGTGATAAGCTCTACTCATAGCCAATCTTCAACCCATAGCTGCTTGCAAACTCTTCCAAAATAGAGAGGTGAAACTTAGATCTCTATCCGACACTATCGAAATAGGAACTCCATGCAATTTAACCACATGGTCGACATACAACTTTGCCATTTTCTTCATCGAACAACTCACATCATAGGGAATGAAGTGGGCTGACTTCGAGAGTTTATCAATCACAACCCGAATCGCATCACATCCCCTACTCGATCGAGGCAAATGAGTCACAAAATCCATGGCGATGTGCTCCCAATTCCATTGAGGCACTTCTAAACTCTGCAACAATCCACCAGGTCTCATCATCTCAGCCTTGACCTGCTGGTACATGGTCGACATACAACTTTGCCATTTTCTTCATCGAACAACTCACATCATAGGGAATGAAGTGGGCTGACTTCGAGAGTTTATCAATCACAACCCGAATCGCATCACATCCCCTACTCGATCGAGGCAAATGAGTCACAAAATCCATGGCGATGTGCTCCCAATTCCATTGAGGCACTTCTAAACTCTGCAACAATCCACCAGGTCTCATCATCTCAGCCTTGACCTGCTGGTAATTCAAACACCGAGCAACAAAACCAGGAATGTCGATCTTCATGCCTTCCCACCAGTAGTGAGACTTCAAAGCATGGTACATCTTCTTCTCCCACGGATGCACGCTATATCGACTACAATGTGCTTCATTCAGAATAGTCTCTTTCAAACCAATCAAGTTCGGAACCACCAATCTTCCTCTAAATCTCAAACATCCATCAGAAGCAACAGAGAAATCTTCAGACTGACCATTCTGGGCTTTAATCCTCAACTCATGGATATACGGATCAGTCCTCTGCGCCTCTCTGATGTCAATCACAATCTGCGGTTCAACCTGAATCGTATAAACTAAGAAGTACTGATCACTCAGCTGGAATCGCCAACCAGAAGTACTCAACTGCTCGTGGACTCTTGAGATACTCAAGGATGTTAGCATCGCAGGCTGGGCTTTTTCTACTCAAAGCATCGGCCACCAAGTTCATCCGCCCAGGTTGATACTGTATCTCGCAATCAAAATCCTTAAGAAACTCCATCCAACGATGTTGCCTCATATTCAAATCCGACTGGGTGAAAATATACTTCAAACTCTTGTGGTTGGTGTACACCACGAACTCCTCACCATACAGATAGTGTCGCCATATGTTCAAGGAAAACACAATCGTAGCCAACTCTAGATCATGAACGTGGTATCATTTCTCATGAGGCTTCAATTGTCGAGACGATTACGCAATCACGTACCCGTTCTGCATCAAAACACATCCTAAACCATTCAGAGAAGCATCAGAGCACACCACAAAACCTCCAGAACCCAAAGGCAAGGCCAAAACAGGAGCAGTAGTCAACTTCTCCTTCAGCATCTGAAAACTCAACTCACACTCATCAGTCCAAACAAACTTCCTATCCTTCTGGGTCAACTGAGTCATCGGCCTGGCTATCGAAGAGAACTTCTCAATAAAATGCCTATAGTATCCAGCCAATCCCAAGAAACTACGGATCTCGGAAACATTCGTAGGTCGCTCCCAGTTAAGAACTGCTTCGATCTTTCAGAAATTCCTTGCGCTGAAATCACATGACCCAAGAAAATAACTCTATCTAGCCAAAATTCAAACTTGCTGAACTTGTTATACAGTTGTGAGTCTCTCAGTCTCAGCAACACTAGCCTGAAGTGCTCTTTATGCTCTGTGAAACTCCTCGAATACACCAAGATGTCATCTATGAAGACAATCACGAATCGATGGATGTACTCGCTAAAGATGCGATTCATCAAATCCATGAACACAACAGGAGCATTAGTCAATCCAAACGGCATCACAAGAAAATCGTAATGCCCATATCTCGTTCGGAAAGTTGTCTTCGCTACATCAGCGTCTCTAATACGCAACTGATGATAGCCAGATCGCAAATGAATCTTCAAGTACATGGGAAATCTTTTCAACTGATCGAACAAGTCATCAATCCTAGGCAACGGATACTTGTTCTTCACTGTCGCTTTCTTTAACTACCGAAAATCAACTCACATTCTCATAGATCCATCTTTCTTATTCACAAATAGGATCGGAGCTCCCCAAGGTGACATACTCGGTCGAATGAAACCTTTCTCAATAAGATCTCTCAATTTATCCTAGAGTTCTTTTAACTCCGTTGGCACCAATCCATACGGAGCTCTAGAAATCGGGGCTGTTTCAGGCACCAACTCTATACTGAAATCAATCTCGCGTCTCGGAGGGAATCCAGGAATCTCGTTTGGAAACACATCTATGAACTCTCGAGCAATCGGAACATCGCTCAACTCCAGTCTCGACTCATGGGAAACATATAGGGCATAGATCATAAACCCTGAATTCTCTAGAGACAACAAACTAAACATCTCCATGGCTGACACCATAGGAATCTCGGGTCGCGAATCAGCACCATAGAACTCCCATTTCTCTCCAGATCGAGGCCTAAACCTCACCACACCATGGAAACAATCAACGGTCTCTCTATTCTCAGTCAGCACATACATACCCAAAATACAATCAAAATCTCGAATTCCCAAAATAATCAGATGGGTTATCAAAACATTCTCATCAAATCTAATCAGGCAATTCAACACCACCTCTCGGGACAACAAACTCAAACCAGCAGGGGTAGACATGGAGACAACATCACACAGTGGGGAAGATCTCAACCCACGCTCATACACAAAAAACTCAGAAATGAAGGAGTGTTATGATCCAGTGTCAATCAAAATTCGTGCAGGAAAATCAAAGATAAAGCATGTACCTTGAATCAATCCCGTAGGTATCTCATCAGCCTGCTCTCTCGTCAAGGCATTCGCCTGGGCCTGTTGTGGTCCCGAAAAATGAGGTCTCGAAGGTACTACAAACCTAGAAGGCTCACGAGCTTGGAATCCAGATCATTGGGACGGAACAAAAGGCTGCTGTCGCTGCGAAGAACCACCAGCGTAACGTTGCTGCGACTGACTCAAAGACTGCCCTCCCATCAAAGGACACGCTATAGAAAAATGTACCGGTTGTCCACAAAGATGACAAAGACCTTGAACTCCACTACACTGCAAAGTCTCATGCTTCCCTCCGCACTATCCACAAAATGCACCACCAGAACTACTGCCACCAGAACACACAAAACCAGAGGAACTCGAATGCGCCTTCTTCTTAAACTATTTGCCTCGTGGCTTGAACCTCTGACGATTCGATTGTTGCTACCCTTGAGGATACTGAAAAGATTGCGACACATCTTTCACCTGTTGAAAAGATCATCCCACAGATGGCTGAACCAGAGCTTGTGCCACCAACAAACTCTCCTCAATATCTACAGCCCGATCCACGGACTCAGCATAAGTCGCAGGTGAACCAGACAATACCATCCGGAACAAATCAGGAATCAAACCCTTCAGAAAGTTGTTCCTGTGAGGAATCAGATTTTTAGATTTGTGATTAATCGATTTGATTTCGGATTAGTCGCGTGGATTTTTTAGGGTTTTGCGAGAGAAATCTGATTTCCAGTAGGAATTCAGGCGTTAGTGTTCAGCTGTAGAGCTAGTTGATGATGTCTGATCAGTCGTTGATGGCGCGGGAGTACGTCGTCGTTTCGTAAAAATCAGACGTAGCGTATTTCAGACGTCAATGCAAGTCAACGGTACTGTATCGAGTGATGGTATGTTGTCGTTTCGCTAAACTAGCAGTAGCGCTTGGAGGAGGATCTGCTGGAAGCGAGGCAAGGGTGCGAGGATTGACGAGAACGTGACACGTGTTGGTCAACCTTTTAGTGTTGACTGCTGATTGTAGCCCCATCAGCTGTTGCGTTGCAAGGAATTTGACTTAGTTGGTGACCAGCCGATGGTTTGAGTAACCAGCTGCTGTTGGAGAGGCAACGTCGTTTTGTTAAGTTGAAATGCAGCGTTTTGAATGTAACGCTTTTTTTCAGCTGTTGGCAGCAATGGTGACGTATCCCTTACGACGTCGTTGAGTTGTTTAGCGTGACCAGCTATTGGTTTTTTTGAAAGGAATCTGTTGTCAGCTGTTGTAGCGCTGCGACGTTGTTTTGATTACTTGATACGGCGTCGTTTTGATGTTCTTTTGAGAATACAACGTCTGATGGTTGCTGCTGGTTTCGTTGAGAGGAAGAGCTGATTTCTGTTGTGAGCAACCGCTGGTGTCTGTTGTAAGATACCTACTGTTTCGATGTCTGCTGATTTTGGTGAGCAGCAGCTGGTGGATTGAGAGATATATAGATAAGTGTTGATCGACACTTAGAATTATTCTGAACCCGATATTTCTTATCTCCATTCTTCGAATCCCTCGATAACTACTGTTCGCCTTAATCAACGTCTGATGGTTGCTGCTGGTTTCGTTGAGAGGAAGAGCTGATTTCTGTTGTGAGCAACCGCTGGTGTCTGTTGTAAGATACCTACTGTTTCGATGTCTGCTGATTTTGGTGAGCAGCAGCTGGTGGATTGAGAGATATATAGATAAGTGTTGATCGACACTTAGAATTATTCTGAACCCGATATTTCTTATCTCCATTCTTCGAATCCCTCGATAACTACTGTTCGCCTTAATTCTTTTCCGTCGATTGCTGTCTTTCTCCACCGTGGTTTTGAGAGATTTTGGTGATGCTGGATTCCTTGTGAGTTGCTCTTCCGATTGTTACCCAGTTGACGTTGTAGAACGACCTTGGAGATGATGGTGAAGTTGCTGGCTTCTTCGTACAGTGGAAATTGATAGTTCTTCCGCTGGTTTCAGCTTCTAGGTAAGGAATTGCTACTGTTCTAAGCTTAGTATTGGATGTTAGTACTTTTTTTAGAGGTAGAACCGGATTCGAGTTCTTGGCCGTAGGAAATTATGTATTGAAGTTCAGATTTGAGCTAGATATGAACTGAGTATGAGCTTCCTTAACAGATTTGAGATTCAGGATAGCTTCTGCCGTGGTTGAGGGAGCCAGGTGAAAGCTGGTTGGCGCTGGTTGGAATTGTCGTGCCTTGTTATATCTGTTGAGGTAGAAATCAGCCGTTGGAGGTACGAATTGAGTAGATTTAATAGGTTTGAGCGTGAACATGGCTGTGATTGATGTTGTGAAATCTGCTGATATGCTTCTATGATTTACGTGATACAGCTTGTGAATTGATTGAGTTTTACATTTTGTTTTCACGTATTGAATTGTATGCATTGTGCATTGAATATTGAATTGTCATACATGCATACATCTTGAGCCTGATTGACAGATTGATTGATGACTTGATTTAGAGCCACGTTGTGACTAGCCGACAGATGTGTCGTGCCTGAAAAGTCCAACGCTATCATCGGAGTGGTGACCAACTGATTGGTTGTGTCTGAATATCACCGAGCTGTGATGGGCTGACGGGCTCTGAAGATCACGGACCGATGATTTCCCCTGTTGATACACCGTGCGTGGTATAGAGGATCGATTGAGATGATTTTCCAGTTGATTCACTGGTCTAGCTATCCGAACCTTGATAGCCCTCATGCATTTCATGGCATTGATTATAGCATGTGGCATGATTAGCTGTTTTGAGAGCTCTTCGTACTGAGGCTTGACCTCGTATTTCTTTTTCTGCTTTTGTGTTGTTTGGGTCTGTGTTACCCATTTGCAGGATCTTCAGGTAACCAAGCTGGACAGAGTGGAGCGCCAGCTTGTCGATCCCCATTTCCTTGAGTCCCGGTCTACTTTTATTATGTATTGAACTAGGGGATTCCCTGCGTCGTTATGTATTTTGGGGATTGTTGATGATTGATATTTGTTGTTACCTGTATTGTATGAGTTTGAGTTAATTCATATTTTGAGTATTGATATTTTGAATGTATGTTTTGAGTTCAGGTCCATATTATTTTGAAAAAAAAATTTAAGCCCGATTTTTTCGCTTCCGTGATTATGTGCTGTAATCTTGTGTGATTTGCACAGGGCCTGAAATTTTTGGTATCAGAGCTTAAACTGGGATAAGCTCGATTTCCTTTGATCCAACTCGGTCTAGGCACAGAGTTTTGATTTGATTTTTGATTGACTCTGTGATTTATGTGATCTTTTATCTTTCTATGTGATATATCTGTTGTGAGATCTTACCTCTAGATTTGTTTAGATGCCGCCGAGGAGAGGAAGAGGTAGGGAGACTAGACGTACCGAGGAGGAGTCTAGGGCAGGTAGTGATGATGATGTTCATCAGGTTGAGAACGTTACTAGACAGATAGACGAGATGGAGTTGGTCCTAGCTAGGTTTCAGCGGACGAACCCTCCGACGTTTTCTGCAGCCGAGGGTGGTGCGATGTGTGAGGAATCAGATTTCAGGATTTGTGATTAGTCAGATTTTGGGTTGGATTAGTCACGTGAATTAAGATTTTCGAATTTTAGAATTTCGGATTTTGGTGAAATCTGATTTGGGAATTTCAGATCTCTCGTAGAGTAATTCAGATTTCTCGTCGCAGGATTTATCGGGTGAAATTTGGTAGCGATTTGGAGTCGAATTGGCTAAGTTGCGGTAGAAATCTGGTTTCCCTTAGCGTTCGCATGAGTTGCCGTGAAATTTGGTGAAACGGTGTCGTTTTGGTGAGGTCTGGATGACCGAGAGTGGCGCAGGAGTGAAGCGCTTGCATTTCATGATTTCCAGACGTCAACGCTGGTCAACGGCACTGTAGCAAGTGATCGCTGGATTGAGAGATCTGGTTTCGTTGTGTTGAGCGCGGGTGATCGTTCGAGTGAAGAGATCCGCTGACGTTAGCGCGGGCGCGTAGGAGGATGCCACGTGTTGGACAACATGTGGAGTTGACATCTGATGTAGCGCGTTTAGTTGAGAGATCTGTTTTGAGCGCTAGCGTTGTGTTTTAGAGGAGAGATCTGTTTTGAACTAAGCGACATCGTTCCCTTAAGTTGCTGCGTCGTTGTTTTGGAATCCTAAGCGTTTAGCGTGTTTTGTATTGCGCGAGCGAGGGATTTGGTTTGTACTACCGTTGGAGCGACCAGATGTCACCGAAACGCTGTCGTTTGGACATGCGCGCGAGAGTTAGCGTAAGCGCAGGATTTTGCACGGTTCTAAGCGCTGGTTTGAGGAATCCGGTTAGCACTATTTTACGTTGTAGGAATCCGTTTTTGTCGGTGTTTGATTTAGACAGTAGCGGTTGAGTTGAGGAATAAATAGAAATGTCGAAATACACTTAGAATATTTCTCAACCCGACATTTCTTATCCTTCAGTTCAAAACCCTTGACTTGCTACTGTTCATCGTAACTTTCCACCGCCGATTCCCGTCGCTTCCAGCCTCTGTTTTTGACGATCTTGGTGGCGCTGGACTCCCATAGTTTAGCTCTTTCGATTGCTACCAATTTTTAATCCTGAAGTAACGTCGGAGTGGAAGCGTGAAGCTACTGGTGTTCGAAGCTTTTGGGAGAAGTCTGTGCCGTGTGTTCTCTTGCAGGCGTAAGCTTTTTGGTGAGCATTTCTTGTTGATTTAAGCTCCGTTCTTGTTGTTAAGACCTGCGTAGAAGTGTAGAACTTGGGTATAGTTCCGGCCGTAGGCGTGACTGTGTCCAGGCTTAGATTTATGCTTGAGTTAAGCTGATTTTCGATGCTTTGAAACAGATTCCAGCTTTCGGGAAGTCTCTGCCGCTTGAGTTGAGCCAGGAGAAAGCTGGTTGCTTAGCCGTGTGTTTGCCGTGCCTTTTTGAGAAATTTGTTAAGGTAGTTTGAGGCAGAAAGGTACGAATTGAGCAGCCCTTAGCAGCTTAGAGCGTGGACATGGCTATATTTCATGTTGTGAATTCTGTTTGAAAGCTGTTATGTGTGTTACGTGAAACAGAATGGTTGAATTGATTGATATATGTTCTGTTTTACGTACTGGTCATTGTATGCATTGAGTATTGATATTGATTGGCATACATGCATACATATTGAGCCTTGACAGATTGATTTGATGACCTGATTGGGTGCCACGTTGTGACTGCCCGACTGATGAGTCGTGCCCGATAAGTCCAACGCTATCATCGGAGTGATGACTATCGGATTCGAGTGTCTACCACCGAGCTGTGATGGGATGACGGGCCCCGATGATCACGGACCGATTGTTTCCACCGACTGATTGGCTGTGCGTGGTATAGAGACTTGATTTGATTTGCCAGTTGATAGACTGGTCTAGCTATCCGATTCTTTGATAGCCCTCATGCATTCATGACATTAATTTATAGCATGTTTCATGTTTAGCTGTTTTGATAGCTCTTCGTACTGAGGCTTGACCTCGTATTTGTTTTCCTTCTTTTGTGTTGTTGGGTCTGCGTTACCCATTTACAGGATCTTCAGGTATCCAAGCTGGACAGAGTGGAGGTTCAGCTGGTCGATCCCCTTTCCCTTGAGTCCCAGTTATATTTATGATATGTACTAAACCGGGGGATGCCCCACTTTTCTGTGTATTGGGGATCTGTATTCGATTTTATTTATTGTTGTTACCTGATTGTATAAGTTTGAGTTAACTTATATTTTGATTATCGATATTTTGAAGGTATGTTTTTCAGGCCCAAACTATTTAAAAAATAATAATTTTAAGCCCTGATTTTATGCTTTAATCTTATGCTTTTATTATGTGTTAATTGTGAGTAATTAGCACGGGACCTGACATTTTTGGTATCAGAGCTTAAACTGGGATAAGCTTGATTTCTTTGGATCACACTCGAGTCTAGGCACAGAGTTTTGATTTGATTGATGATTGACTCTGTGGCTTACGTGATTATTATCTGCCTTGATGTTTATCTGTTGTGAGAGCTTACCTCTAGACTTGTTTGAGATGCCGCCGAGGAGAGGTAGATCTAGGCGTTCCGAGGAGTCTAGGGCTCCAGATAGTGACGAGGATGTTCATCGGATGGATGATGTGACTCGACAAATAGGTGAGATGGAACTAGTTTTAGCTCGTTTTCAGCGTACGAACCCTCCGACGTTTGCTGCTACTGAGGGTGGTGCGAAGGCTGAGGCTTGGCTAGTCTAGATGGAGGAATTGATCGGTACCTTGGAGTACGCTCCGGAAAAGAGACTGAAGTTGGCAGTGCTGCAGTTGCGAGATGACGCGCAGCGCTGGTGGAGAGGTACCTCTAGGATGCTTCGTGATAGTGGGGCGGTGATCACCTGGGAGAGCTTCGTGAGGCGTTCCGTCAGGAGTATACCCCGGAGTCCTACTTTAGCAGCAGGGAGCATGAGTTTGACAACCTGAAGCAGGGTAACATGGGAGTGGTCGAGTATGCGAGGCAGTTTTCTGTGCTTCTGGTGTACATGCCACATGTAGCGAACCAAGAGCGGACGAAGAGGAACAAGTTCTTGAAAGGGTTGAGACCTGATCTTTACCGGATGGTGTTGTCTGGGTCCCCGACGACCTTCATGGAAGCTGTGAACAATGCGGTTGACATTGAGGAGTGTTTGATGGATCCTGATGCTCCGGTGCAGCAGACGACTGGGCGTGCTTCTCAGCCAGTGCAGGAGGTGTCGCAGTCATATCAGTCTCCTCAGGGGTCACAGCAGTCGAGTCGCCATAAGTTCCGACCTCGAGGGAAGCAGTTCAAGAAGAAGGGCAACTCGAGTTCCTCTGGTTCCGTGAGTTCTGGTTCTGGCAGTGGTTCAGGCAGTGGTTCTGGCGGGTATTTTGTGGACAGTGCGGAGGGAGACATGAGACTTCGCAGTGTCGTGGAGTTCGAGGACTTTGCCATCTTTGTGGTCAGCCGGGACATTTCTCTAGGGCGTGTCCTTCGATAGGAGGTCGGTCTTGTGGACAGTCGTAGCAGGGTTCCGCTGGTGGTTCTTCGCAACGACATCAGCCTTTCGCTCAGTCCCAGTGATCCGGATTTCAGTCCCATGAGCCGTCTAGGTTTGGAGGACCTTCCCGACCTCAGTTTCAGATTCCAAAGCAGGCTCAGGCGCACGCTTTGACTAGAGAGCAGGCTGAGGAGACGCCTGGCGTTGTGATTGCAGGTACATGCTCTATTTTGATTATCCTGCGAGAGTTTTATTTGACACTGGTGCATCACACTCTTTCATTTCTGAGCTGTTTGTATGCGAGCATGGGTTGAGTTCTTCCCCATTGTGTGATGTCGTGACTGTGTCTACTCATGCTGGTGTGAGTTTGTGGTCTCGAGAGGTAGTGATTGATTGTCTGATTAGGTTCGATGAGCATGTTTTGGTTTCCAATCTGATTGTTTTGGGAAATAGAGATTTCGATTGTATCTTGGGAATGGATGTTTTATCTAGCTATAAGGCTACGATTGATTGCTTCCATGGTGTGGTGAGATTTCGCCCTGATTTGGGTGAGAATTGGGATTTCTACGGTACTGATTCACGCTCGAAGATTCAGCTAGTTTCTGCCATGGAGATGTTTAGCCAGCTATCGCTAGGTAACGTTGGATTCATGATCTACGCGCTTGACGGTTCCCAAGAACAGCAATTGGAGTTGAGCGATATTCCGATCGTTATAGAGTTTCCCGACGTGTTTCTAGATGAGATTCCTGGATTCCCTCCGAGACGTGAGATCGACTTCAGCATTGAGTTGGTGCCCGGTACCGCCTCGATTTATAGAGCTCCGTATCGTTTGGCGCCAGCAGAGCTGAGAGAGCAGAAGGATCAGTTGAGTGACCTCTTGGAAAAAGGCTTCATCAGACCGAGTATGTCGCCTTGGGGAGCTTCGATTCTCTTCGTGAAGAAGAAGGATGGGTCTATGAGGATGTGTGTGGACTTCAGACAGTTAAATAAAGCGACGGTGAAGAACAAGTATCCTTTGCCGAGGATTGACGACTTGTTCGATCAGTTGCAAGGATCGTTCGTCTACTCGAAGATTGATTTGCGCTGTGGTTATCAATAGTTGTGGATTAGAGAAGCTGACGTAGCGAAGACAGCTTTTCGGACTCGATATGGGCATTATGAGTTTCTTGTCATGCTGTTTGGGTTGACGAATGCCCCAGCTGTGTTCATGGATTTTATGAATCGCGTCTTCAGCGAGTATATCGATCGGTTCGTGATAGTCTTCATAGATGACATCTTAGTGTATTTGAGGAGCTTGAAAGAGCATAAGGAGCATCTGAGACTAGTGTTGCAGAGATTGAAAGACTCGCAACTCTTTCCAAGTTCAACAAGTGTGAATTTTGGCTGGACAGAATTATCTTTTTGGGTCATGTGATTTCAGCACAAGGGATTTCGGTAGATCCGAGCAAGGTCGAAGCAGTTCTTAACTGGGAGAGACCGAGGAGCGTTTCCGAGATCCGTAGCTTTTTGGGATTGGCTGGCTATTACAGGCGTTTCATCGAGAAGTTCTCTTCTATAGCCAGGCCGATGACGCAGTTGACTCAGAAGGATAAGAGATTTGTTTGGACTGATGAGTGCGAGAACAGTTTTCAGACGTTGAAGGAGAAGTTGACTACTGCTCCTATGTTGGCTCTACCGTCTGGATCTGGAGGTTTTGTTGTGTGCTCCGATGCTTCTCTCAATGGTTTAGGATGCGTTCTGACGCAGGATGGGTACGTGATTGCCTATGCATCTCGACAGTTGAATCCTCACGAGACGAGGTACCATGTTCACGATTTGGAGTTTGTTGCGATAGTGTTTGCCTTGAAGATTTGGCGGCATTATCTGTATGGTGAAGAATTTGTGGTGTACACCGACCACAAGAGCCTGAAATACATCTTCATGCAATCTAATCTGAATATGAGGCAGCGATGCTAGATGGAATTGCTCAAGGACTTTAACTGTGAGATTCAGTATCACCCATTGCGGATGAACTCAGTATCGGATGTTCATGAACTAAAGATTAAAGCCCGAAGTGGCCAGTCTGATGATTTCTCTGTTTCTTCGGATTGATGTCTAAGATTTCGAGGGAGACTAGTGGTTCCGAACCTGATTGATTTAAAAAAGACCTCATGAATGAAGCGCATTGTAGCCGGTACAGTGTGCATCCGGGTGAAAGAAAGATGTATCATGCCTTGAAGTCTCACTATTGGTGGGCAGGTATGAAGAGCGACATTTCGGCTTTTGTTGCGAGATGTCTGAATTGCCAACAGGTCAAGGCCGAGAGAATGAGACCTGGTGGTTTGATGCAGAGTTTGGAGGTGCCCCAATGGAATTGGGAGCACATCGCCATGGATTTCGTGACTCGTCTACCTCGATCGAGTAGGGTATGCGATGCGATCTGGGTTGTGATTGATAGACTTTCGAAGTCCGCCCATTTCATTCCCTATGATGTGAGGTTCTCGATGAAGAAAATGGCGAAACTGTACATCGACCATGAGGTTAGATTGCATGGAGTTCTGGTTTTGATAGTGTCAGATAGAGATCCGAGGTTCACTTCTCGCTTTTGGAAGAGTCTACAGGCAGCTATGGGTTCGATATTGGCTATGAGTACGGCCTATCACCCACAGACAGACGGACAGTCTGAGCGGACTATCCAGACTTTAGAGGATTTGCTGCGTGCAGTAGTGATGGATTTCAGCGGTGGCTGGCAGGATTCTCTATCCTTGGTGGAGTTTTCGTATAACAACAGCTACCAAATCACTATCGAGATGGCTCCGTTTGAAGCGTTGTATGGTCGAAAGTGCAGATCCCCGATTTGTTGGGAAGAAAATGGTGAGAGACAGCTTTCTACCCCTGAATTTGTGCAGCATATGAAATATCAGATTGACTTGATTGGGAGTAGAATGAAAGCTGCTCAAGACCGTTTCTCGAGCTATGATAACAGAAGGCGCAGACCTTTGGAGTTTGAGGTTGACGACCGTGTGTTTATCAAGATTTCTCCCTTCAAGAGCGTGATGCGCTTCAGATTTAAAGGCAAATTGGCTCCCAGATACGTTGGTCCTTTTGAGATTGTCAAGCAGATTGGACAGTTGGCTTATAGATTGAGGCTGCCTGAGGAATTAGCAGCGATGCATGATGTCTTTCATGTGTCTATGTTGAGAAAATAAGAGCCAGATCCGTCCCATGTTTTGAGAACCGATGAAGTTGAGCTGGATTCTGCCTTTAGCTATGTCGAATATCCGGTGCAGATTCTGGATAGAAAGGAGAAGCAGTTGAGAAACAAGATTATTCCGTTGGTGATGGTCCAATGGAGAAAGCATGGCCGAGAAGAAGAAACCTGGGAAGTTGAGGAGAAGATGAGACAGGACTGGCCTCATCTGTTTGAGCACTGATCGTGCTAATTTTCCAGGTAAATTTCTGGTTTTTGCACCGAATTTGATGAGTTGTCTGTGCTGATTTGCATGTTTGATCGTTTCTGCCCTTGATTGCCTTTGATTTTGAGGACAAAATCTCTTAAGGTGGGGAGAATGTGAGGAATCAGATTTTAGGATTTGTGATTAGTCAGATTTTGGGTTGGATTAGTCACGAGAATTAAGATTTTCAAATTTTAGAATTTCGGATTTTTGGTGAAATCTGATTTGGGAATTTTAGATCTCTCGTAGAGTAATTCAGATTTCTCGTCGCAGGATTTATCGGGTGAAATCTGGTTGTGATTTGGAGTCGAATTGGCTAAGTTGCGGTAGAAATCTGGTTTCCCTTAGCGTTCGCGTGAGTTGCTACGAAATTTGGTGAAACGGTGTCGTTTTGGTGAGGTCTGGATGACCGAGAGTGGCGCGGGAGTGAAGCTCTTGCATTTCATGATTTCCAGATGTCAACGACCAACGGCACTGTAGCAGGTGACCACTGGATTGAGAGATCTGGTTTCGTTGTGTTGAGCGCGGGTGATCGTTCGCGTGAAGAGATCCGCTGACGTTAGCACGAGCGTGTAGGAGGATGCCACGTGTTGGTCAACATGTGGAGTTGACATCTGATGTAGCGCATTTCGTTGAGAGATCTGTTTTCAGCGCTAGCATTGTGTTTTGCAGGAGAGATCAGTTTTGAGCTAAGCGACATCGTTCCCTTAAGTTGCTGCGTCGTCGGTTTGGAATCCTAAGCGTTTAGCGTTTTTTGTATTGCGCTAGCGAGGGATCTGGTTTGTACTACCGTTGGAGCGACCATATGTCACCGAAACGCTGTCGTTTGGACTTGCGCGCGAGAGTTAGCGTAAGCGCTGGATTTTGCACGGTTGTGAGCGCTGGTTTGAGGAATCCGGTTAGCGCTATTTTACGTTGCAGGAATCCGGTTAGCGCTATTTTACGTTGCAGGAATATTTCTCAACCCGACATTTCTTATCCTTCTGTTCGAAGCCCTCGACTTGCTACTGTTCACCGTAACTTTCCACCGCCGATTCCCGTCGCTTCCAGCCTCTGTTTTTGACGATCTTGGTGGCGTTGGACTCCCCTAGCTTAGCTCTTTCGATTGCTACGCATTTTGAACCCTGATGTAATGCCGGAGTGGAAGCGTGAAGCTACTGGTGTTCGAAGCTTTTTGGGAGAAGTCTTTGCCGTGTGTTCTCCTGCAGGCGTAAGCTTTTGGGTGAGCATTTCTTGTTGATTTAAGCTCTGTTCTTGTTGTTAAGACATGCGTAGAAGTTTAGAACTTGGGTATAGTTCCGGCCGTAGGTGTGACTGTGTCCAGGCTTAGATTTATGCTTGAGTTAAGCTGATTTTCGAGGCTTTGAAACAGATTCCAGCTTTCGGGAAGTCTTTGCCGCGTGAGTTGAGCCAAGAGAAAGCTGGTTGCTTAGCCTTCTGTTTGCCGTGCCTTTTTGAGAAATCTGTTAAGGTAGTTTGAGGCAGAAAGGTACGAATTGAGCAATCCTTAGAAGCTTAGAGCGTGGACATGGCTATATTTCATGTTGTGAATTCTTTTTGAAAGCTGTTATGTGTATTACGTGAAACTGAATTGTTGAATTGATTGATATATGTTCTGTTTTACGTACTGGGCATTGTATGCATTGAGCATTGATATTGATTGGCATACATGCATACATATTGAGCCTTTATAGATTGATTTGATGACCTGATTGGGTACCACGTTGTGACTGGCCGACTGATGAGTCGTGCCCGAAAAGTCCAACGCTATCATCGGAGTGGTGACTACCAGATTCGAGTGTCTACCACCGAGATGTGACGGGCTGACGGGACCCTATGATCACGGACCGATGATTTCCACCCGTTGATTGGCTGTGCATGGTATAGAGGCTTGATTTTATTTGCCAGTTGATAGACTGGTCTAGCTATCCGATTATTTGATAGCCCTCATGCATTCATGACATTGATTTATAGCATGTTGCATGTTTAGCTGTTTTGATAGCTCTTCGTACTGAGGCTTGACCTCTTATTTGTTTTCCTGATTTTGTGTTGTTGGTTCTGCGTTACCCATTTGCAGGATCTTCAGGTAGCCAAGCTGGACAGAGTGGAGGTTCAGCTGGTCGATCCCCTTTCCCTTGAGTCCCAGTTATATTTATGATATGTACTGAACCGGGGGATGCCCCGCTTTTCTGTGTATTGGGGATCTGTATTCGATTTGATTTATTGTTGTTACCTGATTGTATAAGTTTGAGTTAACTTATATTTTGATTATCGATATTTTGAAGGTATGTTTTGAGTTCAGGCCCAAACTATTTAAAAAAAATTATAATTTAAGCCCTGATTTTATGCTTCCGTGTTATGCGTTTATTATGTGTTAATTGTGAGTAATTAGCACGGGGCCTGACACGATGGCTGAAGCTTGGTTAGTTCAGATGGAGGAGTTGTTCGATACTCTGGAGTACGCTCCCGAGAAGAGACTGAAGTTAGCGGTGTTGCAGCTGAGAGACAATGCACAGCGCTGGTGGAGAGGTACTTCTCGTATCCTTCGTGATTGTGGGGCTGTGATCACCTGGGAGAGCTTATGTGAGGCGTTCAGACAGGAGTTTACCCCGGATTCCTTTTATAACAGCCGAGAGCGGGAGTTTGACAACTTGAAGCAGGGTAGCATGAGAGTTGATGAGTATGCCCGACAGTTTTCTGCACTTTTGGTTTATGTGCCACACGTTTCCAACCAGGAGAGGACGAAGAGGAACAAATTTATGAAGGGCTTGAGGCCTGATCTATACCGGATGGTTTTGTCTGGATCCCCTGCGACCTATATTGATGCAGTGAATCGAGCGGTGGATATGGAGGAGAGTTTGTTGGATGTTGAGGCTCCGATTCAGCCAACTACTGGATGCACCTATCAGCCTATGCAGGATGCGTCGCAATCTTTTTATTCTCCTCAGGGTTCGCAGCAGCATTCGAATCGCCAGAGGTTTCGACCTTGAGTGAAATAGTTCAAGAAGAAGGATAATTCGAGTTCCTCTGGATTAGTGAGTTCTGGTTCTGGCAGTGGTCCTGGTAATGGTTCTGGTGGCATGTCTTGTGGAAAGCGCGGAGGAAGGCATCCGACTTCGCAGTGTCGTGGAGTTCAGGGGTTTTATCACAACTGTGGACAGCACGGACATTTTCAGAGAGTGTGTCCTTTGTTGAGAGGTCAGTCTTCAGTTCCTTCGTAGCAGGGATCAGCTGGTGGTTCTTCTCCGAGACCGCAATTTCCTGCCCCTACCCAGCGATCTGGATTCCAACCCTGTGAGCTTTCTAGGTTTGGAGCACCTTCGAGACCTCAGTCCCAGATTCCACAGCAGGCTCAGGTGAACGCTTTGACGAGAGAGCAGGCTGAGGAGGCGCCTGGTATGATGATCGCAGGTATATGCTTTATCTTTGATTTTCCTGCGAGAGTTTTATTTGACACTGCAGCATCACACTCTTTTATTTCTGAGATTTTTTGTTTGTGAGCATGGGTTGTCCACATTGTGTGATGTTATTTCTGTGTCTACCCCTGCTGGTGTGAATCCGTGGTCCCGTGAAGTGTTGTTGGATTTTGTGCTTCGATTTGATGAGCATGTTTTGGTGTCCAATCTGATTGTTTTGGGAATCATAGATTTTTATTGCATCTTGGGAATGGATTCATTGTCTAGCTATAAGGCTACTGTTGATTGCTTTCATCGTGTGGTGAGGTTTCGCCCTGACTCGGGTGAGAGGTGGGAGTTCTACGATGCTGATTCGCGCTCGAAGATTCCACTGGTGTCCACCATGGAAATGTTTAGCCTGCTATCGCTGGATAATGCTGGATTTATGATTTATGCGCTTGACGTTTCCCGAGAGCCACGATTGGAGTTGAGTGACATTCCGATCATCCGAGAGTTTCCCGACGTGTTCCCAGATGAGATTCCTGGATTCCCTCCGAGGCGTGAGATCGACTTCAGTATCGAACTGGTGCCCGGTATCGCCCTGATTTCTAGAGCTCCTTGCCGGTTGGCGCCAGCTGAGTTGAAAGAGATGAAGGATCAGTTGAGAGATATGTTGGAGAAAGGCTTCATCAGACCGAGTATGTCGCCTTGGGGAGCTCCGATTCTTTTTGTGAAGAAGAAGGATGGGTCTATGAGGATGTGTGTGGATTTTCGACAGTTGAATAAGGCGACGGTGAATAACAAGTATACTTTGCCGAGGATTGATGACTTGTTCGATCAATTGCAAGGATAGGTCGTATACTTGAAAATTGATTTATGCTCTGGTTATCACGATTTGCGGATTATAGACGCTGATGTGGCGAGACAGCTTTCCGGACTCGATATGGGCATTATGAGTTTCTAGTCATGCCGTTGGGTTGACGAATGCCCCAGCTGTTTTCATGGATTTGATGAATCGCGTTTTCAGCGAGTACATAGATCGGTTTGTTATCATCTTCATAGATGACATCTTAGTGTACTCGAGGAGCTTGAGAGAGCATAAGGATCATCTCAGATTGGTGTTGCAGAGTTTGAGAGACTCGCAGTTGTAGGCCAAGTTCAACATGTGCGAAGTTTGGCTTGATCGAATTATCTTTTTGGGTCACGTTATTTCAGTGCAAGGAATTTTGGTGGATCCGAGTAAGGTTGAAGCAGTTCTTCACTGGGAGAGACCTAGGAACGTTTCCGAGATCCGCAGCCTTTTGGCATTGGCTGGCTATTACAGGAGTTTTATCGAGAAGTTCTCTTCAATAGCCAGGCCTCTGACTCAATTGACTCAGAAGGATCGGAAGTTCGTTTGGACTGACGAATGCGAGTACAGTTTTCAGACATTGAAGGAGAAGTTAACTACTGCTCCTGTTTTGGCTCTACCGTCTGGATCCGGAGGATTTGTTGTGTGCTCCGATGCTTCTCTCAATGGTTTTGGATGTGTTCTGATGCAGAATGGGTACGTGATTGCCTATGCGTCTCGACAGTTGAAGCCTCATGAGACAAGGTACCCTGTTCATGATTTGGAGTTGGCTGCGATAGTGTTTGCCTTGAAGATTTGGCGACATTATCTGTATGGTGAAGAATTTGTGGTGTACACTGACCACAAGAGCCTGAAATATATCTTCACGCAGTCTGATATGAATATGAGGCAACGACGATGGATGGAATTGCTCAAGGACTGTAACTGTGAGATTCAGTATCAGCCTGGGCGGATGAACTTAGTAGCAGATGCTTTGAGTAGGAAGACCCAGCATGCGATGCTTTCGTTTTTGAGTGTCTCTAAAGTCTAAGAGCAGTTGAGTACTTCTGGTTGGCGTTTTCAGCCGAGTGATCAGTACTTTATGGTTTCTTCGATCCAAGTAGAACCGCAGATTGTGATTGACATCACGGAGGCGCAGATGACTGATCCATATGTTCCTGAGTTGAAGATTAAAGCCCGAAATGGTAAGTCTGATGATTTCTCTGTTTCTTCGGATGGATGTCTGAGATTTCGAAGGAGACTAGTGTTTTCGAACTTGATCGATTTGAAAGAGATCATTTTGAACGAAGCGAATTGTAGTCGGTACAGTGTGCATCCGGGCAAGCAGAAGATGTACCATGCCTTGAAGTCTCACTCCTGGTGGGCAGGTATGAAGAGCGACATCTTTGGTTTTGTTGCTAGATGTCTGAATTTCCAGCAGGTCAAGGCTGAGAGAATGAGACCTGGTGGATTGCTACAAAGTTTGGAGCTGCCCCAATGGAATTTGGAGCACATCGCCATGGATTTTGTGACTCATTAACTCGATCGAGTAGGGGATGTGATGCCATTTGGGTGGTGATTGATAGACTTTCGAAGTCATCCCATTTCATTCCCTATGATGTGAGGTGTTCGATGAAGAAAATGGCGAAGCTGTACATCGACCATGTGGTTAGATTGCATGGAATGCTGTTTCGATAGTGTCTGACAGAGATCCAAGATTCACTTCTCATTTTTGGAAGAGTCTGCAAGCAGCGATGGGTTCGGGATTGGCTATGAGTACAGCCTATCACCCACAGACATATGGTCAGTCTGAGCGGACCATTCAGACTTTATAGGATATGCTGCGAGCAGTTGTGATGGATTTCAGTGGTGGCTGGCAGGATTCGCTATCCTTGGTTGAGTTTTCGTATAACAACAGCTACCAGGTGACTATCGGGATGGCTCCATTTGAAGCTTTGTATGGTCAAAAGTGCAGATCTCCGATTTTTTGGGAAGAAGTTGGTGAGAGACAGCTTTCTACCCCTGAGTTTGTGCAGCACATGAAGGATCAGATTGACATGATTCGGAGTAGAATGAAAGCTGCTCAAGACCGTTTCTATAGTTATGCTAATAGAAGACGCAGACCTTTAGAGTTTGAGGTTTGCGATCGAGTATTTCTCAAAGTTTCTCCTTTCAAGAGCGTGATGCGATTCAGATTTAAAGGCAAATTAGCTCCTAGATTCGTTGGTCCTTTCGATATTGTTGTGCGGATTGGACAGTTGGCTTATCGATTGAGGCTGCCTGATGAGTTAGCAGTGATACATGACGTTTTTCATGTGTCAATGTTGAGGAAATATGAGCCAGATCCGTCCATGTGTTGAGAACCGACGAATTTGAGCTGGATTCTGCCTTGAGCTATGTCGAATATCCCGTGCAGATTCTGGATAGGAAGGGGAAGCAGCTGAGGAACAAAGTGATTCCGTTGGTGATGGTCCAATGGAGCAAGCATGGCCGAGAAGAAGCTACCTGGGAGGTTGAGGTAAAGATGAGACAAGATTGGCCTCATCTGTTTGAGCATTGACAGTGTGAATTCCAAGTAAACTCTGATACCTTGCTTCGAGTTTGATTTGATGATGATGATGTTTGATTGATTCGTCCCTGAGTTTGCCTTTGTTTTCGAGGACGAAATCTCTTAAGGTGGGGAGAATGTGAGAATCAGATTTTTAGATTTGTGATTAATCGATTTGATTTGGGATTACTCGCGTGGATTTTTGTGGGTATTGCGAGAGAAATCTGATTTCCAGAAGGAATTCAGGCGTTAGTGTTCAGCCGTAGCGCTATTTGATGAAGTCTGATCAGTCGTTGATGGCGCTGGAGTAATACGCCTTCGTTTCGTAAAAATCAGACGTAGCACATTTCAGACGTCAACGCAAGTCAACGGTACTATAGCGAGTGATGGTATGTTGTCGTTTCGCTAAACCGGCAGTAGCGCTTGAAGGGGGATCTGCTGGCAGCTGAGGCGCAGGTGCGAGGATTGACGAGAACGTGACACGTGTTGGTCAACCTTTTAGTGTTGACTGCTGATTGTAGCGCCATCAGCTGTTGCGTTGCGAGGAATTTGATTTAGTTGGTGACCAGCCGATGGTTTGAGTAACCAGCTGCTGTTGTAGAGGCGACGTCATTTTGTTAAGTTGAAACGCAACGTTTTGAATGTAACGCTTTTGTTCAGCTGTTGGCAGCAATGGTGACGTATCCCTTACGACGTCGTTGAGTTGTTTAGCGTGACCAGCTGTTGGTTGTTTTGAAAGGAATCTGTTTTCAGCTGTTGTAGCGCTGCGGCGTCTTTTTTATTAGTTGATGCGGAGTCGTTTTGATGTTCTTTTGAGAATACAACGTCTGATGGTTGCTGCTGGTTACGTTGAGAGGAAGAGCTGATTTCTGTTGTGAGCAACCGCTGGTGTCTGTTGTAAGATACCTACTGTGTGGAAATTGATAGTTCTTCCGCTGATTTCAGCTTCTGGGTAAGGAATTCCTACTGTTCTAAGCTTAGTTTTGGATGTTAGTACTTTGTTTAGAGGTAGAACCGGATTCGAGTTCTTGGCCGTAGTAAATTCTGTATTGAAGTTCAAATTTGAGATAGATAAGAACTGATTATGAGATTCCTTAACAGATTTGAGATTCAGGATAGCTTCTGCCATGGTTGAGGGAGCCAGGTGAAAGCTGGTTGGCGCTGGTTGGAATTTCCGTGCCTTGTTATATCTGTTGAGGTATAAATCATCCGTTGGAGGTACGAATTGAGCAGATTTAACAGCTTTGAGCGTGAACATGGCTGTGATTGATGTTGTGAAATATGCTGATATGCTTCTGTGATTTACGTGATATAGCTTGTGAATTGATTGAGTTTTACATTCTGTTTTCACGTATTGAATTGTATGCATTGTGCATTGAATATTGAATTGGCATACATGCATACATCTTGAGCCTGATTGATAGATTGATTGATGACCTGATTTAGAGCCACGTTGTGACTGGCCGACAGATGTGTCATGCCTAAAAAGTCCAACCTATCATCGGAGTGGTGACCGACTGATTGGTTGTGTCTGAATACCACCGAGCTGTGATGGGCTAACGGGCTCTGAAGATCACGGACCGATGATTTCCCCGGTTGATACACCGTGCGTGGTATAGAGTCTCGATTGAGATGATTTTCCAGTTGATTCACTGGTCTAGCTATCCGACCCTTGATAGCCCTCATGCATTTCATGGCATTGATTATAGCATGTTGCATGATTAGCTGTTTTGAGAGCTCTTCGTACTGAGGCTTGAACTCGCATTTCTTTTCCTGCTTTTGTGTTGTTTGGTTCTGTGTTACCCATTTGCAGGATCTTCAGGTAACCAAGCTGGACAGAGTGGAGCGCCAGCTGGTCGATCCCCGTTTCCTTGAGTCCCAGTCTACTTTTATTATGTATTGAACCAGGGGATGCCCTGCGTCTTTATTTATTTTGGGGAACATTGATGATTGATATTTGTTGTTACCTGTATTGTATGAGTTTGAGTTAACTCATATTTTGAGTATTGATATTTTGAATGTATGTTTAGATTTCAGGCCCATATTATTTTGAAAAAAAAATTATTAGCCCGATTTTTCGCTTCCGTGATTATGTGCTGTAATATGATTGATATTTGTTGTTACCTGTATTGTATGAGTTTGAGTTAACTCATATTTTGAGTATTGATATTTTGAATGTATGTTTAGATTTCAGGCCCATATTATTTTGAAAAAAAAAATTATTAGCCCGATTTTTCGCTTCCGTGATTATGTGCTGTAATCTTGTGTGATTAGCACGGGGCCTGACAGTTCCTCTTAGTCCTTTCCTGGTTAGCAAAATGGGAAACATACATAAAAAGCGAAGAGAATTGTCTGGCATACTCGGCTACCTTCATATTCCCTTGCTTCAAGTTGTCAAACTCTCGTTCACGACTATTGTAGTAGGACTCTAGGGTATACTCCTGTCGAAACGCTGCACAGAAGCTCTCCCATGTAATCACAGCCCCACTATCACGCAAGATACGGGAAGTACCTCTCCACCAGCGCTGCGCGTTATCTCTCAACTGCAACACCGCTAGCTTCAACCTCTTCTCAAGAGCGTACTCCAAGGTATCAAACAATTCTTCCATCTGGACTAGCCAACCTTCAGCCATCAAACCTCCCTCGGCGCCCGCGAACGTAGGGGGATTCGTCCGCTGAAACCTCGCTAAGACTAACTCCTTCTCGCAAATCTACCTTGTCACATCCTCTACCTCTGCCTGTCTCTCTCAACGACACAAAGGGATATTCTGCTAAATGCCCTCATCACTATCAAAGGCCCTAGACTCCTCAGCGGAACGTCTAGCAGTCCTACCTCTACCTCTCCTCGGCGGCATCTAATCAAATCTCATGGTAAGAACTAACAGCAGATAATCACAGAGGCAAGTAAAATAATCACATAAGCCACAGAGTCAATCAAAATCAAATCTAACTCTGTGCCTAGACTCGAATGTGTTCAAAGGAAAATGAGCTTATCCCAGTTTAAGCTCCGATACAAAAAATGTCAGGCCCCGTGCTAATTTACAAGGATTAATAGAACAATTAAGCACATAAACGCGGAAGCATAAAATAGGGTTAAAAATTTTCGAATTAAAGTTGGGCCTGAACTAAATCATATCTTCAAAATAGTCATAATTAAAATACGAGTTCAATCAAAGTCCAACTACAACAAGTAAACAAATTTCAAATCAACAACGATTCCCCAGAATACATATAACCTCAGGGCATCCCCTGGATAAATACATAATATAATAACTGGGACTTCAAGGAAATGGGGATCGACCAGCTGGGGTTCCAGTCTGTCCATCTTGGTTACCTGAAGATCCTGCAAACGGGCAACGGAGACCCAAACAACCCAAAAGCAGGAAAAATAATACGATGTAAAGCCTCAGTACGAATGATCAATAATATAACAGCAAATCATCAACGATTCCCCAGAATACATATAACCTCAGGGCATCCCCTGGATAAATACATAATATAATAACTGGGACTTCAAGGAAATGGGGATCGACCAGCTGGGGTTCCAGTCTGTCCATCTTGGTTACCTGAAGATCCTGCAAACGGGCAACGGAGACCCAAACAACCCAAAAGCAGGAAAAATAATACGATGTAAAGCCTCAGTACGAATGATCAATAATATAACAGCAAATCATAAACATTCAGTATTCTAAGTCATGAATGCATGTGGCTGTCAAAGAACATCGGTCATCAAGGCCTGCTAATCAGCTGGCAGTAATCTCAATCAAGCCTCTATACCCTCACAGTGTATCAACCAGGGAAATCATCGGTCCGTGATCATCAGACCCGTCAGTCATCACCGCTCGGTGATTTTCAGACACAACTGATCAGTCGGTCACCACTCTGATGATAGCGTTGTACCTTTCAAGCACGACACATCTGTCTGCCGGTCACAACGTGGCTCTATCTCAGGTTCTCAATCGATCAAAGGCTCAATATGTATGCATGAATGCCATGAAATTCAAATCTGATTTCAACATGCATATAACACGTAAACAGGACATATCAATTCAATCAAGTTGTTCGCGTAAACACATAACACATAGCACAGATTTCATGCCTCAAATACCAGCACGCTATGTCTAAGCTGTTAACAAAAGCTCAACTCGTTCCTTCAATTCTCAAATTCTACCTCGACAGATATCACCAGGCACGGCAATTTCAGCCTGCTCAAAATTGCTACCTCGCTGGTCACGTCCAACACACCAGGGACTTCCCTAGAACTCAAATCCAGAAGCTCACAAGGTCAGCAGAAAACTCTACTTAACTGCCGCAAAAACCTATGAATTCACAGCTTCTTCACGTTCCCTCTTCAACGTAGACTCATGCCACCTAACTGGCATCAATCGAAAGAGCTACTCAAGAAGAGCTCAGCAGTACCAGTCTCGCTCCAAGCAATGGCGGAAATCGACGGCAATTTACCGGAGAAGTGTTCGAATGAACAGTATCTATCGAGGGTTTACTGGAGAAAACGATGAGGAATATCAAGTTCAAAATATGATAAGTGTTATTAGCACTTGCTATATAAATCCTCGATTCACTACTGTTCTAAGAAATTCAGATCTTTGCTTATACTTAAGAAAAATTCCTCTCAAAGCTGGCTCCAGCTTTCGCTCACTGCTGATGCAATACAAACATCTAAACACTCTACTAACTCATACAGCAAACGACGTCGCACCAACTAATAAAAACGACGTAGCATAGCTTCCACAATTGAAACAGATCTCTCCCTCTAGCGACATCTGAACAACGTTAACAACCACGCAAGAACGTTGCTGGCCTAGCTTCTCCCAGCGATGAACCTGAAATCTAAATTACCACTGAAATCATTTCCCGATAGGAAAATGCAACTACTGAACTCAAAATTCGACTTAGATCTCACTCGATCACCAACTTCTCAATGCTGATCACTCTACATCTAAATTGAGCATCCAGAAATCACAATTTCCGTGACAAATCTTAAACCAAAATCTGATTAGCCATTAAATCATACATAACAAATTTCTACTCCTCACAAAACAATTCAAGAGGAAGAGTTCGAGTTATTCTTGTTCGGACAGTTCTGGTAAAGTGAGTTCGAGGGCAGTGATTGGCAGACATCTGGCTTCTCAATGTCTTAGAGTGAAGGGCACTTGCCATACTTGTGGACAGGTTCGACACTTTGTGAGGTTGTATCCTTCTGCTAGGGGACAGTGCTCTAACATGTCATAGTAGGGTTCTTCTGGAGGTTCTTAACGGAGACGTATCCCCCTGCTCAGTCAGGTGATTAGTTATCAGTCGTCGGAAGCATCTTGATTCATAGGGCCTTCTCAATTTTTGAACTTGAGACCCCAGCGGGCTCCAGTGAATGCGATGACGAGTGATCAAGCTGATGATATGCCTGAAGGAGTTATTTCAGGTACTTGCCTTACTTTTTATTATCATGCACGAGTTTTGTTTGACCCTGGAGCATCACACTTGCCTTATTTTTTATTATATTGCACAAGTTCCGGCTAGTTGGTTCTTATATTCAAGTAGCGCCTTTGGGTAAGTGTTAGATTTTGCTATTCATTTTTTTTAGAGCCAATATCATGTTTGGGGGTGTAGGTTCGAGCTGGACAGAGCTGGTATCTCCCAGTTCTGTTTGTGTCACAAAATTTTCAAATCCTTCATTTTAAATGTGATTTAAAATTTTTATCAAGTTTAAAGTTTCATGAAGGAACTTAGTCTAATGATAATTATGAAGTCATGTGAAAAAACGTAAACTTATAGAGTCCTTCATATACTGGCTTAAAAATAACTTTTACCGACTGGTCTCACCGAAGGGCATTGCTTTGTCTTAGGAAGTTGGGTTTTAAGTGGGCCTTAGCCCCTCCAATGACCTGGAAGCACTCTTACATAATGTTAGTCATATCTCCTAAATTTATCATAAAACAAAATTTTATTCAATGAGATCAAGAAGCTAAGGGAATTTAAATATTGTTTAAAATTTCCAACCACGTCAACAATGGGTATACGTCGATGCTACCCGCATAAATAGCCAGGCTCATATTATTGGCGGGGTTCTATGTGTTGGAAGCTATGCACACCGTTGACACTTGATGTCAGTTGGATGGAACGCCTATGGTGTTCGCTCATATTTTGTGGCTACCGTCCATTACAATTCAATATTGATGGGTCGTCTTGACACATTAAAATAATCGGCATCGAATTATCGGACCCTTATTGTAACGACCGGACTTTTCTCAAAAGAAATTTAGAAATTTGGGGTTCGAATTGAAAGACCCAAAAATTTTAATCTTAATAAACATAAAAGTCGTTGCTAAATTCTGGACTAAATTGCGAATAAACACAATTTATTGCTGCTGAAATGTGTAACAAAGGAAACAATGACGTGAGCGGAAGTAGAATCAAAATCTAATAAACACTTTTTATGGCCAATGAAGAAAATCAGCTTCAAGGGTATACAAAACGCTGAACTAAATCCTCAGCTGATCATAAAAACACACGCGGAACTGATACAACAGCTGATAGGAATGCGAATGAACTTGCATATATCTTCACACCAAAAGTTGATACAGATTTCTACAAAAATGAGGAACTAGAAATCTGTTAACATACAAAACCATAACTAAAGTTCTGTACATCAAAATCAAAAAGGAACAACGAAAGATGTCCATGATAAACACCACTGTCCAACCAGCCACTCTCCATCCAGCTCCTTACTGCCCATTACCTGCACTCAATGAAAACTAGTGAGCCAAAGGCTCAGCAGGTAAAATCTGGAATAGCAAAATCATGCAATAGAAACTGATACTGTAACTGGAATCTGAAAGCTGAATACATGAATGAATTCTGAATACGCTTTAGAATAAACAAGCGCAATATATAACTGAGAATTCTGATAGAAACTGAAAGCATAAAACATAATCAAATTCTGAAAAAAATTTCTTTAAACATTCTCTGGAGCTGTGATTAAAATCACACTTGCGCTCTTCTGAAATTATGACAACACTTTAAACATTTTGGTCCAATTCATTTGATCAAACTCCTGATATCAGTCTCTAGCACTATGGCTCATGGTGAAGGGATAAACAGATCCGTCGACCTATACACCTGATCCTTCCTCTGTTGAAAGGGCACACGGTTCGTCAGCCGCGCACTCACCCTTCATCTGGGGACCATTTGTTGCGAAAGTCATAACTTAAAACTTTTCATAAACATAATCTTTCTGCTCTTTCTTTCTTTCGTAAATCTGTTTTCTTTCTTTCTAGTACGATTTACTTGTTTTTGGTTGTTCAATGATGTTCTGGAACACTTTGAGAATTCTCTGTAATACTTGCGAAGATGAAAACTGAATAAAA
>KV004520.1:464566-477677 GCA_001598015.1 Dorcoceras hygrometricum | reverse complement strand
TTTCGTCAGGGATGCGAGTATCATTTCCATATGTGTGCTTTCCTTGAAATCGCCTCTGCCAATGTGTACTATTTTTCCAAAGATAGTACTAACCTCGTCTCCTTAATTTCAGGCGGTATGAGTGATTCTTATTTTGGTCATCGATCTTTTCCAAATGAGTATACGATCGAATTTGAATCTTCTTTATGCTTGCGCCTGAACTCTTTTCTATCGACAGATCTTTCCTTGAAGAAGACGAATGAACAGTTCCTTGCTGTCGAGAGATTTGTTGCGGTAAACGAGATTCAATCATTTGCGAATATCAGTACTGGTGACGTCATCATATCTCTCTATTTGCAAGATATAGCACTGCTGACGTCATCATGTCTGTTGAGATCGTTGAAGCTAAATATGATGGTGACGTCATGATGTCTAGTGTTCTCCTGTAGCTGACGTCATCAGATCCGTTGAGGCAAACGATGTCGTGTTGAGCTAACTGTCTTACAAAGAGCTGTCGATAGATACTTGTACTGTTTTCAAAGATAATACTGTAGCGAAGTCTGATGTCAATGAGTAGTACTGTTCCAAGATATGTCGAACAAAGTTATCAATGTATACTGTCCTTTCTGTTGGTATAGCGAGTCACTGTTCCCATTGCTGTTTGCATATACCACTGCGATACTGTAGACAAGAGCTGTTGGCAGATATCTCGAATTACTTCATCAATACTTGAATATCCAAAACAATCACTCCACTGTTCCAAGATCTGATTTTGATCAACTCGAAACTTATAACTGTAGCTTGAGCTAATCACTGTTGTCAGCAATGTTGATCATCGTGAATATTGTCATTTAATTCCAAATCTTTTCTTTTCGTTGTTATCACCAAAACTATAAATTTTATCCTAACAATATGCGTAATCCATTTCTCGATAATAACAAATTAAACAGAGAGAACCACCTTAATTGGTTACAGAACCTCAGGATTGTTCTGGCCTCGGAGAAGCTATTATGTGTAGAAAAATCTTCTCCGAAAGAAGCACCTGCTGACATCAGCCTGAGGAGCTTAATAAGCGTGAGACATGGTGGGACAATGATCTCAAAACCAAGTGTTATATTTTGTAATCTGTGTACAACAAACTGCAGAGGAGTTTTGAGGAAGCGGTGCATGCTGCTGACATTTACCAGCACCTCGAAAAACTGTTTGGGAAGAACCTGCGAGCTAAGAGGTACACTACTATCAAGTAGCTCATGATGATCCACATGAGAGATGGAACTTCGGTCCACGAGCATGGGGTACAAATGATTGGTCTCATTTAGAAGTTGGCAAGCCTCAATCTCGAACTTCCACATGAGCTATATGTGGATATGTCACTTCTCTCTCTTTCTCCTGCTTTCAGTGGTTTTGTAGTTAACTTCAACATGAACAAACTGGAGTCTAGTCTTAAAGAATTTGTCAATATGTTGGTTGTGTGAGGTAACCATAAAAAGGAAAACAGGTAAGACTTGTCAATATGTTTGTTGTGTGAGGTAACCATCAAAAGGAAAAACCTGTTTACATTATGGGCTCGTCTTCCTCTACGAATTAGGGGCCCATAGGCAAAGGAATGAAGCGTTCTTCTCCAGCAAAGGGGCACTACCAACATAAGCCAAAGGTGAAGTCTTCTAAGCGGGGAAAGTCTGAGGGAGTTTTCCACCACTGCCACAATCGTGGGTACTGTTGAAAGTAAGCGCGATAATCAAAACCTAGCACAACTACGGCACGCTAGGCTAGGTTAGATATCCCTAAGAATGATTAACAAGTTAGTAGGAGAGGACATGTTTGAAATATCTTACATCAACTCCCTACCTACTTGTGAGTCTTGTCCAAATTAAAATGACTAGATGTAACGCCCAAAATTTAACGAATGTCCCCACTGTACCAACACAGATCTTTCCAGCATGTTTTTTTCTCACTCGCACGCACCCTGTAAAACTTCCCAAAGGGTCACCCATCCCAAAATTATCCCAAGTGAAGCACGCTTAACTTTGGAGTTCTTAAATGATGAGCTCCCTAAAAGAAGATGCACCTTGTTGGTATGAGTAGTACCAATTAAATCTGATAAGTCTTCCTCAACTAACCTCAATTACATCTATAAATGCCCACCAGCTTCCGCTTGGTTCGTCCCTCGAACCACATCGTAGTAAGAGAGGTCGGCTCTGATGCCATTGTAACGCCCCAGATTTAACGACTGTCCCCACCGTACCAACACAGATCTTTCCAGCGTGTTTTGTCCTCACTCGCACGCACCCTAAGAAACTTCACAGAGGGTCACCCATCCCAAAATTGTCCCAAGTCAAGCACGTTAACTTTGGAGTTCTTAAGTGATGAGCTTCCGAAAAGAAGATGCACCTTGTTGGTATGAGTAGTACCAATTAAATCTGATAAGCCTTCCTCAACTAACCTCAATTACATCTATAACATCCCAGTCTCGTAATCCCTCTCATTCCGGTGAGTGATCGATTCATTCATGTGCCCCTTCGCCTCTAGAAGCCTGCTAGGAGCCACTCATTGTCCGTGCAACCTCTGGCACCGGCGATCACTCCCCGCTCTCTTTGAGCCCCGGACCTCACACAAGAACACCTTTCAGAGGCAAGCATTCGTGTATGCATGGACTATTGGATTTGATCCAAGCAGACGTGTGCGACCCACTTCGTATCGATACTAAGTTTGGGTACACGTACGTCATTACATTTACCGATGAATACTCGAGGTATGAGGTATTTATATTTAATGAATATAAATCTGAATCCTTTGAAGGTTCAAGGAGTTCAATAATGAAGTATAAGACCCACTGGGCATAAGTATTAAAGCTCTTCAATCTGATTGAGGTGTGGATTACTTAAGCACTGAGTTTTGGATTATCCAAAGGGAACGAGATTCTCTCAAAGTTAACACCTACAGACACCACTGATAAATGGTGTAGCGGAGCATCATAATCGAACACTGTTGGACATGGTGCGATCTGTGATGAGCTTCCACCCACATTTTGGGGGAAATGGGCTCAAAACGACGGTATTTTTGTTGACAATGTCTGCACTGAAGTAGTGGAAATGACACAATATGAGATATGGATGAGAAAACCGCCAAATAGTCGTACTTGAGAATATGAGAATGTCATTCTTACATGAAGCAGACAGTGGGAGATAAGATGGATACTATTTCTATCATCCCACGAAAACAAAAGTTTTTGTTTCCGAAATTCCACCTTCTTGGAGAAGGAATTTATACTGGATAGAAAAGGCGAGATGATAGAACACGAAGAAATTCGAGATCAACCAAAGTGAGTATCGTATCACCCACACATCAAGAACCAATCATTTAATGTGCACGCTCCTAGGAGATCCGAAAGAATCCCTAGACCTCATGTCCGGGATGGTTTCCTACTTGAAGATGATCTAGGTGATCCTGATGTTGGATGCGATCCATTACTTCAAGGAGGAAATTTCTGATAATGATTCTTCATTATGTATTGAAGCGATGCAATATGAGATAGACTCCATGGGAAAAAACCAACTTTGGTCCTTAGTAGATCCTCCTGAAGGAATTGTTCCGATAGGATGTAATTGGATTTACAAAAGGAAACTTGGGCCAGATGAAAAGGTATTGACCTTCAAGGCACAATTGGAGGAATAAGGATACACTCAGAAACAATGTATTGACCTTGATGAAACTTTTCTACCAGTCCCTATATTCGATTTCATAAGGATACTGCTAGCCATAGCTGCATGGTATGACTATGAGATATGGCGAATCAATGTGAAAACTGCGTTCCTTAATGGAAAAATAAGGAATATATCTACATGATGAAGCCTAATAGATCCACATCTCTTACAAGCGAATATAAGGCATGTAAGCTTCAGAGATCAAGTTATGGTCTCAAGCAGGCATCGATAATTTGGAACCTGAGATATGACGAAACTATTAAGAAATTCGGTTTCGTCAAGAACCCGAAGGAACCGTGCTTGTACAAGAAGTTTATAAAGGACGTTCCTCGTACTGTGTGTTGATGACATTCTACTCATCGAGATTGATGTAGGAATTTTACAATCAACAAAAATATATCACTCTGGAAAATTTACGATGGAAGGACTTACGTGAAGCATCCTATATTCTAGGAATTCAAATCGATAGAGATAGATCAAAGAGGATGCTCACACTGACCCAAGAGACCTATATAGATACCATAATTAAGAGGTTCTCTATGGAGTAGTCCAATAGAGGACATATACATATGAGTCATGGGGTTTCTCCATCCAAGCCGATTTCTCCAATGACTAACGAGGAGATAGAGAAGATGAGACGTGTGCTGTATGCATCAGCAATAGGTAGCATAACGTATGGCATGAATCTACTAGGCCTGATGTCACCTATGTTCTGAGTGTCATGAGCAGATATCAAGCCAGCCCTGGCCAAATGAATTGAAAGGCCATGAAGGATATTCTTATGTATTTGAGAAGGACTAAGAATATGTTCATGGTCTATAGGATGGAGAATAAAAAATGGAATACTACACAGACTCTAGCTTCCAGAGTGATGTGGATGACTTTAAGTGAACCTCTTGATTTGTATTCGAGCTCAATCGAGGTGCGGTCTCTTGGAAGAGTTCCAAGAAGGAGACCACTATGGATTAACCATTGAGGCTGAGAAATTACGTCCAAGGGTTGGGCGTTGTACCTGAGTAGTTGATCGGTGTACTATGAAAACATGGGTGTCGTTGCTCAAGCAATGGACCCGAGGTCTCATCAGTGATCCAAACATATACTAAGAAAGTTCCACATTATCCGGGAAATTGTGGGAAGAGGATACATCGCTATCGAAGAGTCACCTCTGTAGGAAACATCACTGATCCACTTACCAAGTCTTTTCCAGGACATTGTTTGAATAACATCGCGAAGTAACGGGACTATGAAACGAACAAGACTCTAGAATTTATATTTATTTTTTTTAAACATGTGCGGAATACTTAAACATAAAGTGTGGCTCGTCCCCTTTTAAACATTTCTAAATCATTTTCTCATCCATAATTCAAAATAGATAAAGAAATATTTAAAAACGTTAAAACATCTAAACGGAATAAAAATCAACTGAGCCAAAATTTCTGAAAGTGAACATGTTTAAAACCAACATCCAAAACTGTATCATCTCAAAAATAACATCGATGCGGCCAAGGGTACTGCTGCAACAGGCGCTCAGATGTCCTCACTGCCAGTCGGTGTAAAATCAGCAGGATCATCACCTGCACCATTTAAACCTAGTTAGCCTTGAGGCTCAGCATGCTCTATCGTATATCATAACAAGGTACATAATAATTAAATGGCATGCAAGCACATACATGTAATAAAGTAACGTTAAAACATGAATGCGTGCATGATCTTAAAAACATTTATTCATACATTTTATATCATAACATAAAATATAACATATATAAGGAATGCGTTAAGATAAAATTTATTAGTTTCAGTGATAACAACATAAGACCAAGAAATGACCTTAAGCCTTCGCAGAAGATTTCAGAAGTCATGACATCATCCTAACTTTTTTGTAGTTTTCAGAAGTCGTGACGTCATCTCAGTGTATTGAAGAGTTCAGAAGTCATGACGTCATATAAGTGGATTGAATATTTCTAAGTCTCGAAAGATTCTGAGCTAAACATTGACTTCTGAGTTGAACTTTCGGGAACATTTATTCATACTTGTAGCTACAGTGAGATATCTGCTGTTAGAGCAAAGTGTATTCAGACTTGAGTAACAAAGTGTGGTATATTGATTCAGATCTCAGTATTTCAGAAGTGGTTACAGAGCTATCAATGAACATCAGATTTGAGGTTATCAGAAGTGTTTGACTCAGACTTAGGAACAGTATACTTTCAGAAGTCTCAAGTATTCAGTTGTTGCAAATACTCAGTTCTCTATGTATTCAGCTATGACAACTTCGAATACACAATCAACGATGAGATAAACAAGGGAGAAAGAACTGCTTTAAAGGAAAGAAATTGCAGGCATAAGGAACAGATTCAAAAGCTATCATATGTTTAAATTGGAAAGAATCAATGGTTGCGATTGGATCATACAAATGCCTGGAATTAAGGAGACAATGTAAGAGCTATTTTTACGCAGTATACAGAGGATGTTATACGTCGTTTGCTCAAATATGGATATACGACAATTTGGCCCTGATGAAGCGCAGATTACCAATTGGTGGAGCAGGATATACGGTTGTACGATGAACATATATTCAAAAAGAGATTTTGTTTCCTTAGGCGAAATTTAATGACCGTTGAGATCAAAAGGGTATAAAAGGCTGAAGAATTCAAATTGATAAGCTCTCTGCCAATTCTCCTATCCTCGCCTATTCTACGTCTTCATCGTTCTCGAGATTATTACCTATTTTAAGCTATCTTTCAAAAGCTCACATAGTTACTGAAAATTTACACTGCAAAAATTATTTGAAGTTCCAGTGCTTTCAATCTCGAAGAACAGTTTCTTAGTTGTTCTTAATAGCTTAATATTCGAGATATCATCTTCTGGTTCACTTTTATGAATCGAGCTTCATAGTATAGAAACCAGATGATTTACAGTCTCAAAACCATTGTATTTCATTGTTATCATTCAGATTGAGTCTGTAACGAACTGGCTGTTTAAAGCAGTTCAAAAAATTCTAAGTGTTTTAAACAGCAGCTGCGTCTGCTGGTTGATTGGAGTTGCTAGGATTTCACCTGGAGCGAGGCTCTGTGATTGGGTATTTACAGTGTCTGTCTTTTCTAGTGGAACCTTACTGAATAAGGAAGAAGGGGAGACGTAGGATTTGATATCCGAACTTCAATAAACAAACTCTCGACCATGAACTTTTACTTTACTGCATTTATTTATCATTACACTATTCACAGATTGATCGACTTCATTCCGCACATTATTTGTTAGTCGAGAAATCTGAATTGTGACTGAGATACCTTAAATCTGGTAACACAGATTTAAGTTAAGCGAGGTGCTTGTATAAATCATTTTAAGGTTTCGAAAATTTAAAATGTAAGGAGTTCATTCAACCCCCCCCCCCTTTCTGAACTCCTAAGGCTGTTTTTCGATCCATATTGATCCTATCATTTGGTATCAGAGCCTGCTATCTCAATATTGAACAGTTTATTATTTGTGATTTATATATTTCAATATGTCTATCTCTCACAACAAGATTCCTATGTTTTCTAAGGAGGACTATGATGACTAGAGGATCAGAATGCAAGCGCACTTAGCTGCTCAAGACGATGTTATGTGGTCAGTCATCACTGATGGTCCAATGAAAAAAATTAAGATCAACATAGCATTCGCAACGACTGATGGTGCACCAGAATATGTTGAAAAGAGGAGACACGAGTACACTAATGAGGAGAAAAAGAAGGCGAATCTGGACAATGTGGCCAGGGATATCCTCTACAAGACGCTGGACAAAAATATGTTCAGCAAAATCAAAACCTGTACCACTGCCAAATAAATCTGGGAGAAGCTAATACAAATCTGCGAGGGCAATGATGAGACGAAAGAGAACAAGCTAACTGTGTCCCAGCAGAAATATGAATCAATTATGATGAAAGATGGAGAAACCATGGCGGAGTTTTACGAACGTTTTAGTGTTGTGGTAATTTAGTTGACAAGCTTGGGAAAGGAGTACAGCAACAGAGAGCTGGCGCTCACAGTGATGAGAGCGTTGCCAAGGGAATGGGATGTTAAGACGATGGCCATGCGCGAGTCCAAGGATATGAACAAGCTGGAACTTCATGATCTGTTTGCAAATCTTAAAGCCTATGAGTTTGAGTTAGAAACATGATCTGAAGCTGGACCCTCAACATCTCAACCGACAAAAGCATTAGCAGCAACCACATATGAACAGTGCTCTCCAAGCACGAGCAAATCCGCAAAACAGCTCAGCAACGATGCCATGTTCCCATGCGCGAGTCCAAGGATATGAACAAGCTGGAACTTCATGATCTGTTTGCAAATCTTAAAGCCTATGAGTTTGAGTTAGAAACATGATCTGAAGCTGGACCCTCAACATCTCAACCGACAAAAGCATTAGCAGCAACCACATATGAACAGTGCTCTCCAAGCACGAGCAAATCCGCAAAACAGCTCAGCAACGATGCCATGTTCCTTTTCGTTAAGAAGTTTGGGAAATTCATGATAAAATCCTACAACCCTTATTTCTCTTATAATAATGCACATAAATCTGTTAAGGTTACCACTGACCAAAATTGTTTTAATTGTGGTCGTCCAGGGCATTTTGCTGCTGATTGCAACAGGCCCAAGAAAGAGGAAAGATTCAAGAGGGATGAGAAGAAAGATGATAGATCCAAGGAAAGATCACAGGATAGAAGGATGAGGACAAGAGCTGATAAGAGGCCCAGCAGAAAGAATTATCACAAAGTAAGTTGCTGAGGAGAGCAACAAGAACTGGGCTGATACAGATACAGATTCCTCATCAAGCAGCTATTCATCCAGGGATAGTGAACAGGAGGAAGTTCACTGTCTCATGGCTAATCAGACTTTGGAGGATGAGGTATTCGATTTTTCAAATATTGAATTTACACGAGAGGACCTAATCACTGCTTTGAATGAAATGGTCCAAGAGTACCGTAAGCTTTCTAAGACATTCGAGGAAGTCAAAGTTGAACACGTAGATTTGAAAAATAGTTCAGTAGAACCAAGATCTTGTTAGAGTATATGCCCAACTAGCCAACTTGTGGCGTGTGGGTTTATAGACTCTTGTATGAAACAGTCTTTATATATGATATTCACATTTTATCCATATGGCGTTCTTTACTTTCATTATGTGTGTAATGATTAACAATTGCGTTGAGTAAAGACCTAGAATACACTAAAGTGTATGTTAGACGTGATAGTGGGTATGACGGCTATCATGAAACACATCTAATAGTCACTGTGTATTATGAACATGTTCCTAGTCGATTGGGCCGTCAAAATGAGGATAAGGCCGCCCGAGTTCGAGACTAGTATCTGCGATGCGAAGTACCATGTTTCATTGGTAGGGAACATTGTGATGTTCTGAGCATGCAGATAGAAAGTGACCTGGTGATCTATCGAATTACCCTCCTTCGGACTTTCCAAGTGGTTACCATTTGTCGAGTGGATAAGTCCGAGGTCTTGGTTGTAATGATTAGTCCTCACGAATCGAAATGTCATTGAGACTCTACATGATAGGCGTCTCACTTTGACCCGTTTGCCGACTCACTTGGGGTCATAAGGCGTCGGGATTGGGTGAGACTCCGATGCTTGAGGAGTCGATGCATCGTTGTCTAGGATTCACCGCTCGCAGACATGCGTGGATATCCTATGCTATCTGAGGGGATAATAGTGTGTAAATCTCTGGCCAGAGTACTAGAAGTGTTTTAGGTAAATGTGTTTACCTAGTTGCACTCGTGATGTCACTATTCGATCTCCAAGATGTATACATAGCTATCGGATCTATAGCGACTCTCGATTTACCAATGGTCGTTGATCTGATCGGGATATATGGATTGAAAGGACCGTACTGTACGCTAACCACGACCAACTGGTTCTTACTGGCACTATCAGTGATACCTAGGGGATCATGGGGCGATGTTGCTAGACGCTTTACCATGATCCGATGGGCAAGTCCGGAATTGTGATTCCGGAGCCGCAATGGTTGTGGGCCCACGGCTAGCTGTATCCCTGAACCATTTAGGGTCACACAAGTACTTCGAGATTCCCGCACGGATACTCAGCTCAATGTGTTGAGCACGAGAAGAGGATTTTGGAGAGTGCGACTTCCTAAAAGTCGACTCGGGTCAAATCGAGTTTTCCCGACGTTGAGGGGCAAAACGGTCATTTTGAAAACTGAGTCGATCGGTCCGATCTGATCGGCGATCGGAGTTACGATGAAGTCACAGTGGTAGGGATGAACCGAATGTTCACCCGTTGGACCCGGGCCCGTTGGGCCGGTCCAAGCCTACCACTTAGTCTATTTAATTAGACTTAGGAGACTTCATAACACAATAACTAAGCACTAAACCCTAACCCTAAAAGCAAGCGCCGTCCCTTCCTCCTCTCCAAAAGCCGTCGCCGCCGCCACCTCTTCTTCGCCGGAAAATTGTTTCCGGCCAATTCGACGAGGAGAATCCGTCCGCGCAGATCTCGTCAGGCCTTCTAGTGCAGGCTGACGAAGGAGTGTCGAATCCGGTAGTGGACCTGATTGGCGTTATCTACCGCAATCTACCGTGAAGAGCAGGCGTTATTGTAATTCCGGTTGGAGCCAGGCACAAGTGCCAACAAGGTATTCCTATTAAACACCCTATGAATGCCATAGATCATTTTGTATTACTCGTATTGATCGTCTCCCGGCTGTTTATTTTCTGTTATTCCGCTGCCTCGCCGGGAGGCGTGATCCGGATCCCAATAGTGGTATCAGAGCCATGGTTTTCGGATCTGATCAATACATTATGCCATAATTGTATCTATATCTCGAAATTGCAGATCAAAACACAAAAGGTTTGGGAAAACCATCGGCCGGCCGCCGCCTCGAGCGACGGCCCATCGCGCGTGCCACAGCGCGCGCGACGCCATGCGCGCTGGTCGCGCATGGCGGCCGACCGTGGCCAGTTCGTTGCGCGCCTAGTCGCGCCTCAGGCCGCGCAGCCTTGCGCAAATTGTTGCGTTGTGGCTGGCCGCTGGAGTGCTCACGGTTGCGCCGCTGGAACGATGGTGGCCGACCGCTGGGAACGCTCCTTCGCGCCGCTGTTGCTTCGATTGGTCGAGCGCCGCTGCGCGAGAGGAGGGCGACGAAGGCTGGTCGCTGGCCGACCAATGGACTCGCACGGCTACGTGCCGCTGGGCGTGCAACTCACGCATGGCTGCGCCACTTGCTGGCATCGTCGTGCGACGATGGCGCATGGAGCGCCGCTCATGTAGAGGCCGCACGCGCGCGCTTGCGCCACACGAGTTTTATCGTGGTGGCGGCCGCCGGCCGGCCGCCGCTCCGGCGAGTTTCCGGCGATGTCGTGACGGCTGGTCTAATTTAATCTAGGGTTTGGTTCGGGCCTGTCCCGGGCATCCCGTGAAGTTTTCGGGCCGGTATGCGATATCGGGCCCGGTTTTGGTCGATTTTGAAATTTTAAATTTTTGGGCCTAGAACTGTTTTAAGCCCAATTTGATACAATTAAAATTAGTAAAATGTGATTTTAATTATGAAATATGATTTTATAATGAAATATGATTTTGTTGATTAAAAATTGCTTTTATCGGCAAAATACGATTTTATTATAAACTACGATTTCGTAATCAGAATATGATTTTATGATACATAATTAGATTATTTAAATTATGCATGTTAATTATATTAATTGCATGATTGGGGTGATCGAGAGTCGTGCCCAATGTGTTAGGTGTATGCAATAGGTTTTGTATGACTTCGATTTATTAATATTTGATTATCATTTAAAGTGGGCCTGTTTGTGGCCCGTTCCCACCCCTTGATAAATGTATCCCTTATTTGTCATAGTAAATTTAAATGTAAATTACTAGATTTAGTGGGAGGACATCCGAAGACCGTGGACGATGACGATCAAGATATTGAAGACCGAATATCTGTGAAACCGGAGAGCTTTGTAATAGGATTGCATTGCATATTGCATTACCCCTAGGATTGGACCCAGATCCGTGGCTGGCAACCATGGACCGCATAGCTCTCGCGATCGATCATCCCAATATTTATTTATATATTTGATATATAGTTAATTGAATCCGCATGTTGCATGTTTTAAATTAGATTTAAATATGCATGAGACCAAAATTTTTCAAAATAAAATCCCTCGTTTTAAATTTGATTTAAAACTTATAACAAGATAAATTTTTATTTGAAAAACTAAAGGGTATTTAAAATTGTTTAAATTAACCCTACCATCCATCAACAATGGGTGTACGTCGATGCTACCCGTATACATGGCCCGACTCATATTATTGAGGGGGTCATATATGCCGGAAAGCTGTCCACTCCATTGACAACTGTTGTGAGTCGGTTGGAACTCCCTTTAACGTTGGCTAATATTATTGGGGACGTTAAGAGGACCGTCCTTCACGACTCAACATTGATGGGTCAATCTTGACACGTGATAGTAAACGGCGTCATATTATTGGGCCCTTACTGGACGTGAGGTGAATACATGGAGGTTGCACCGGTTGCAATCGGAAACTACCTTTTGGGGGTCATGGATGGCTGATATTATTCGGGTCCATGATCGCTTGATTGGGCTCCGTGTACCCACTAAAGAAACCTGTTTTCTCGATTTAATTAGAGGGTGGTGAAATCGTTAAAATAGTGGGAGGGTAATTAATCAAACTAAATGACCATGTTTTATGTCTTAGCGTTTATTTTATATATAGTTAGTAATGCATGTCTGTTTTTCTTTTTAGTATAACTGCTTTATAAAATGGTTTCGATGAAAAACCCGCTCGCTGCTATACTGTATAGCAACAGGTTCACCGGTCTGAACTACCAAGACTGGCTCCGGAACCTCAATCTTGTATAGGCTTCGGAGAAGCTCCTCTATACGATAGAGAAGTCCCCTCCGGAGGAAACCCCTGCCAATATCAGCCCCGAGGAGCTGATTACGCTTAACCAATGGCATGACGACGAGGTTAAAGCTCGATTCTATGTGATGGCATCGATGTCCAATGAAATGCAACAGTGCTTTGAGAAGACAAAGTATGCCTCTGCCATACTCTTTCATCTCAAGGAACTGTACGGGGAGAACTCTCGACATGAGAGGTTCACGGCTGTCAAGGAGCTGATGACGAGCCGCATGCGTGATGGGACTTCGGTCCGCGAGCATGGGGGTTCGTATTATTGGGCTCGTTGAAAAGCTGTCGGGCCTTGATATCGCACTTCCACATGAGCTGTCTGTGGATGTACTTCGTCCTCTCGCTAGCGAGCCGCATGCGTGATGGGACTTCGGTCCGCGAGCATGGGGTTCGTATTATTGGGCTCGTTGAAAAGCTGTCGGGCCTTGATATCGCACTTCCACATGAGCTGTCTGTGGATGTACTTCTCCTCTCGCTACCCGCTG
>KV004520.1:398996-429966 GCA_001598015.1 Dorcoceras hygrometricum | reverse complement strand
CCAGGAGCTGCAATTAGTTGTAGCTGGTACCTCAGTGAGATCAAATTTGTTGGACCAAATCGTGAGGGTCAGCTGAGAGATGAGCAATTACAGAAGTGGGTTAAGCAAGACAGGGAGAGAGGCGGCAACCTCTATTTTTCAGACGATGGCATAATCAGATTTCAAGGAAGAATTTGGGTGCCGCAAGTAGATACTTTGAGATCAGATTTTATGGAAGAAGCTCATGCAACCCCATACTCTGTGCATCCGGGAAGTATCGAGATGTATAAAGATCTTCAGAAGTTGTACTGGTGGCCGGGTATGAAAAGAGATGTCGCCAAATTTGTTTCTGAATGCTTAACGTGTCAATTGGTGAAAGCTGAACACCAGCGACCAGCAGGGATGTTGAAGCCGTTGCCTATTCCGGAGTGGAAGTGGGAATGTATTGCTATGGACTTTGTGATTGGATTACCTAAGACTGCCCAAGGTTGTAATTCTATTTGGGTTATTGTAGATAGACTTACAAAAGCTGCTCATTTCCTACCGATGAAGACAACCTACGATGTGAGCAAATATGCAGAGTTGTATGTGAAAGAGATTATCAGACTTCATGGTGTTCCTATATCGATTGTATCTGATAGGGATTCCAAGTTTACGTCTGCATTTTGGAAAAGTTTGCATCGAGCTTTGGGAACCAAGTTGACATTTAGTACAGCCCTTCATCCCCAAACCGATGTACAATCAGAAAGAGTGATCCAGATTTTAGAGGATTTACTCAGAGCATGTGTTATAGATTTCAAAGTTGGGATTTGAAACTACCATTGGTGGAATTTGCGTACAACAACAGTTTTCAAGCTTCTATCCAGATGGCACCATACGAAGCTCTATATGGACGCAAATGTAGAACGCCTCTTCATTGGGATGATATATGAGAGAGAGATGGTCTAGGACCAGATTTGGTGGAGAAAACCGTGAGTGTTGTCAGAAAAATTAAGGAAAGGATGAAAGCTGCTCAAAGCATACAAAAGAGCTATGCGGACAATAGACAAAGGGAACTAAGTTTTGACGTTGGCGATCACGTCTTTTTAAAAGTGGCTCCAATGAAGGGGGTGATGCGTTTTGGAAATAAGGGAAAATTGAGTCCCAGGTATATAGGTCCCTACGAGATACTGGACAGAGTATGAACATTGGCCTATCGATTAGCACTGCCGCCTCATCTATCTTCAGTACATAATGTATTTCATGTATCAGCCTTAAGAAAGTACGTCCCCCACCCATCGCACATATTAACTGCTGAACCAGTTCATTTAACGCCAGATTTGAGCTATAAAGAGAGGCCAGAGAAGATCCTTCTTAGAGAGATTAGAAAACTGAGGAACCGTAGCATCCCAATGGTTAAAGTTCAGTGGTCGAATCAAATCGAACGAGAAGCTACATGGGAAACGGAAGCTGATATGCATAATCGTTACCCAGATTTGTTCGGTAAGTAAATTTCGAGGACGAAATTTTTATAAGGTGGGTAGAGTTGTAGCGCCCCAAAATCCATAGGACCATAAATTCTAATCCTTATATATTGAGGATCCATTTATAGTTTAAGATTTCAGCATTATTTATTTGTCCAAGTAGCCGATTTCTTATTTCTTAGATTTCATCAGGTACTTTAAGATTTCAGCATTATTTATTTGTCCAAGTAGCCGATTTCTTATTTCTTAGATTTCATCAGGTACAGAGGTCCGATCGGTTGTCACCCGAGCGTAGACAACAATTTTCAAACTTTACAAATAAAATGGTTTTGGATGGAGAATGGTTAAATTTCAGATTTTTGTGTAGTACATTTACAAATTAAAAATTGACAGGGAATTTTAAGAAAAATTTTCTGAAGTACGCCTAGTTTACCATGCCTACTTGAGTATTTTCCCCTGTTACAAATCAGACTCTCATTCCTATGGTACATGGACTTTAAGTTAATTCTTTTGCAAGAAAATATCCATTTTGCATCAAAGAAAATAGGAAGCTCATCGTTGCGCTTGGGAAGACTCTCTGTTCGTGATCTACTGTATCTCGTGATTCCTTCGTATTGAGGAAAGTAAATTTGATTCTTGCTACGCCATGAAAGCTTGTGTATTGTTTTTGCTTCATTTCGTGGTTTTTGCCTAAGCTATGTTTAATATCATCCTTTGCTCATGTTCTGCTGATATTATAATGTATGTTTAATGTTCGGGTTCACAGTGGATTATGTTTGGAACTAAAATGTATTTTACGAAGTTGATGATGTTGATTTTAAATCGATGAGCATTTCAGATTTCCAAAATTCATAAAGACTAGGATGTTTTTCTTTTCTCTGGTGAATGACAGCGTCCGAATTTGACTCCGCGAAGTTGGAAATGTTAGTCGAACCAGAACTAAGTCTTGTTTGATAGGTGAATTTTGATATTGTGGATGCTGTTCGTGACGTTATCGTATTTCATAACCATCGACTGGTTGCGATGTTGTGACTGGTTGCGATGTTACGACTGGTTGCTATGTTGCGACTGGTTGCGATGTTGCGACTAGTTGCTATGTTGCGACTGGTCACGGTTGCTTGCGACTGATTTCTGTCCCTTAAGTACTTCATTGCTGATTTACATACATCGTCTAGTTTTCTTTCATCTGCTGATCACCCTTACCCAACAACTGGTTGTTCTTGAACCAACGACTGGTTGATCTACTATTACTCCGTTGACAAAATTAATTGTGTTGACCATCGATATGTACCCATCGACTGATATACTGTTCACAACAGCTGGTTTTCTTGCCAACAACTGAATTTATCCCAACTGCTGATTTCCTATGTCTCAACTGGATGCTCAGTAAAACGATTTTTGAAGGAAATATGAGTTTTAAAATGAAGTGAACCCCAGCGTTAAGATTTAAGTTCGTCCTATATGTGTTTTATAGAAGAAGAAAGCTTCAATTTAAGAATTTATGGCTTATATAATAGATGGTTCTTATGGGAAGGGTGAGCAGCAGACGAGAGGGTCAGTTGCCCCTTCATATTGGGTGAGATTTCACCATATTGAAACTGATATCAGTAGTCATTCGATCGAGTGCAATGTGACCTAAGTAGAGCTTCTGAGCCATAAGTCTAACGAAAATGATAACGCTGGAATTTGAATTTATTTCCAGAACAAAAGTTATTATGAACGATGTCCTATGACTTCTTTTAAAACTGTGAAGTCTTATGTTTTACACCTGCATATTGTGCTTGGTACGCTCAGTGTTGCTTACTGAGCCCCTAGGCTCACTAGCTTTCTTGGTGCAGGTGAGTCGGCGCCGGAGCAGGTGGGAGGTGGAGTTTGAACCAGCAGCGACGTGTTAGTGTTTATCGAAGGCCTGCGTTTTCGCGATGTTCATTTTGTATTTTGCTATTTTTTGTTGTCCTTGATCTTAGGCAAATCTGTATTGAGATCCGTTACAATAAAGATGAATTCAGATAGAGTTCAGTAGTTGTAATATCGCGATTTCGCATTTTGTACCTTGAATTGGTAATGAAGGCTGGTTTTATTTTATGGCGCCAATGGTTGTATTTCGATTTTTTTTATGAGCAAGGCAATACAGCTTGTTCTATTTATTATTCTGCCCTCCTATTTTCCTTTTATTTCTCTTTTCCTTGATCTCTTGACTCCCATGGGGATCGGGGCGTCACATACAAAGTTGGAGATGAATCAATCATTTGGTATCTTGATAGTGTGTGTGCAAGACACATGACAGGGAACCGAAAGCTGCTATCAGACGTTACTCCACACAAAGGAGCAAAAATAGTTTTTGGTGATAACTCACATGGTAACACTGTGGGTAAGGGTAAGCATACCCACGGTAAAGTTTCCATCTCTGATGTCTTAGTAGTTGATAATTTGCGCTATAATTTGATTAGCATAAGTCAGCTATGTGACAAGGGTTACATAGTTAACTTTCAACAGCACACATGCACAGTTTAGAGTCCAAATGGTCCGACTGTGTTGGTAGGTAAAAGATCGGGGAATACTTACATTATCAACTGGTCAGAGCAAATGGGATCTGAAAAAATTTTCCTTGCAGCTAACTCTTCCAAGAGCTTGTTGTGGCATCAGCTAATGAACCATCTAAACTTTAAAACCCTTGCCCATTTGAGTCAGCATGAACTGGTTTCTGGTATGCCCAAAATCAAATTTTCTAAGGACAAGATCTGTGCCGCATGTCAGCTTCGTAAACAAATCCATTCTACTTTTAAAAAGAAAGGCGGTAAACGTTATTCCCGAAGCTTAGAGCTTTTGCATATGTATTCCCTTAACAAGCTTAGTGGGAACGAACTACACCCTAGTTGTTGTTGATGATTTTACAAAATTCACTTGGGTGCTATTTTTAAAAGAAAAATCTGATACCACTTGTGAGGCTCTTTGCTCACAATTATTCTTCTAATCTTATCTTATGGACGCTTGGTTAAATCAACTAGTTAATTAGTGAAATCTGGTACATTCTCTTCTTTTTTAAAAAAAAAAAAATTTGGTCCGCAAGAGCTGGTCATTTGTAACAGAGCATAATAACGTGTATTTCTAAAAGAGGGTTAATTCTAAACAGAACAAGACAATACAACGATTATTATTTCTAAATACAAAATTTGACCAGTCGCTACAAAAACAGATTTCATCAAAACGCTAGAACTAAAAGTTCAAAGACTATACTAGCAGCAGATCTCTAGTACTTCTTATTTGTCGCCCGTCTTCTAGGTAGCCAACTCTCACTACCCTTGCCCAATAAAGTCAGTTCTCATCTACCTATTGTTATTCACACATACAAAACAATACAACAGCCTGAAAACTACTGTGAGAAACAATCTCAGTATAATCAACAGGTATATGCAATAATAAATAAATGCAAAGCGAAGCATGTGAATTCTAAAATGCAATGAATCTATCTCAATTCTTCGTTTCAGAATTGATTCAATTTCACATCAATGCCATCAAGAGTCGTATACGATCTTGACATGGATATCCATCTATCGAAGTTAACTCAAACTCCGAAAATCAGGTCATATCAGTCCTGGGCATTAGAATCAATTCATATTCTATTCGTATTATGCAATCTCATGCAAACATAAAAGATCCACTACCTGTGATAGATCGACACATATGACTCAAGTTCTAAATCAAGAACAATAATCATAGAGTATGTGATTTTGTCGGGATGACTCAAGAAATCTCATTCTCGAGTAATCTAATCGCTGACTCTAATGTCAAATTATACCTTCGCTACTCTCTGTGCGAATTCTTCAGATATCTCTTCAACTTTATCGTTCCCAGTAACTTCACAGAATCAAATCCTGAAGTCTGGAGCAACAGTTACAAGGATTTCGATTTCAATATTATTTATAACAAAGATCTCTGTTTTCTGTGGAATTTCCAACGTAATCGGTATGAATTCCACGTGTCATGCTGAGTATTTAAATACCAGAATAGGATATACACCAACCGCTTGGAACCAGATTCTAACGGTTATATATATCGTTAACCAGATTCCTCAGCTGATGTTTATCTGTCGCAATGATATCCAGTCGCAACATTTCTCAATCACAACCAGACGTCATAATACCCAGTCATAACAACGAGTCGCTGTATTTCTTTAATACCAAAACGATGCCGTGATAACTAATACAAACGACGTTGCAACACACCAACAGCTGGTTCCTGATCTCTACTGAAAGACCCAACAGCTGGTCCCACTGAAATACCTCAACGACTGGTCCCGCTAACTAATTCAAATGGTGTCGTATAGAGGTTCCTGTTCATAAGTCAAAACGACATCGTGTTGTTCCCACGACTGGTTAAACCAGCAGATACAACAAACCATCGACTGGTTTCAAATCCCTCGACTGGTCACTGCTTTACAAGCCAACGACTGGTTATCAAATCCCAAAAGCTGGACAACCAGACGACTGGATGCATCACTAACCAAAAGCTGGTCGCTTCCCGCGACTGATTCAGAATACAAAAGCTGGTACCAGACGTTGCATCAAAACGCTGTGTTCCAACTAATTCGAACGACGTCGCATAGCTGACGTCATCAAATCAAAACACATCCTATTGCATTCGACGAAGCATCAACACACCACAAAACCACCTGAGCCCACAGGCAAAGACAAAACTGGAGCAGTGGTCAACTTTTCCTTCAGCAGTGGTCCTAGAATAGATCAAGATATCATCGATGAACACAATAACAAACCGGTCTATAAACTCTCTAAAGACCCTGTTCATAAAATCCATAAAGATAGCTGGAGCATTTGTCAGGCCAAAAGGCATGACAAGGAACTCATAGTGTCCATATATTGTCCAAAAAGCTGTCATAGAAATATCCTCATCCCGGATTCTTAGCTGATAGTAGCTGGAACAAAGATCAATTTAGGAAGATACAGCTGAACCCTGCTGCTGATCAAACGATCTATTGATTCGTGGCAGAGGATACTTGTTGTCCACTGACGCTTTATTCAACTGCCAAAAATCGATACACATCCTCATTGTGAGACCTGAAATTGTAATATAAGATTAATTGTTGAATTAATCGGTTTTTGGAGATTTCTGGTGGTTCAGATCTTTGTTTGGAAGTTTGGTTTGTATTTTCGGGTCGGAAATCACATTTTAAGCAATTCTGGAAGTTTTCGTAATTTTGAGATTTTCGGGTGAAATCTGTTTTCATGAGATCTGGTCTTGCTCGTGAGAGAAATCGGTTTTTGGTGAAATCTGGTAGCAGATTTGATGACGTAAGCTTCGCTGGTATGCGTTCCGTTGATGACGTAAGCCTTCTGTGGGAGAAGTCTGTTATCGCTGGGTTAGAATTGTGAGAGATCTATTTTGCGCTATGTGTAGAGATCTGGTTTAGCGCTGGCATGAGATCTGCTCGTGAGAGGAGAGATCTGTTTTGTGTATTGCGGGTTTATGCGTTGATTCCTAAACACCACCGTTTTAATAAAATTGCTACGTCTTCGTTTTGAGTATAGCGTTTGCGGGTGAGATCTATTGTAGCGTTGTCTCCAGATTTCTCCGTGTTGTTACACGACGTCGCTTAGGTTGCGAGCATTGGTTTGTTATCCAGATTTCACCGCGGTTTTTGTATCGCGCCTTGGTTTCCAGATTTCTCCTACTCTTGGCGCTTTTGTTCCAGATTTCACCGTGCGACTGTGCGACGTCGTTTTAGCAGTTAGCGTGTTTCAGCTTTCAGCGCCTTTTTGACCAACTTTCTTCGTGGGTTTGTGCAACGTCGTTTTGGGCTTTTGAGCATTGTTGCGCGCGTTGTTTGCGAAGTCTGTTTCTGTCGGTGTATGTTATTTTTAAGCAGATCTCTCGCGCCTATAAATAGGAAGCGTTGGCTTCGTTTTATTTTACCAGATCCCACACTTAGCAAATATTTCTCTCGACTTTCGTTCTCTGTTTCTCAAACCCTCGACTACTGTTCACCGTGAGCTTCTTCGGTAGATTCCCGTCGATTCCGACCACCGTTTTTCATGCTTCAGGTAGCGTTGGACTCCTCTTGGAAAGATCTTTCACCCTATACCAGTTTCAGAGGCTAGTGTTCGCTGGGGAGAGATCGCGAAGCTACTGATCTCGACCGTGAGTTGTGCGTGCAGGTAGTTTTCGAGTTTGGTTGTTGAGATCTCGTTTCCTAGCTGTGATTTAGCTCCCTATTAAGTTTTATTAGGGTTGTGTTTGCTGGTTGAGCGTGGGACTCCCAGCCGTGAGCTTTATGTGTTGGCCGTGAGTTTTGGGTTGATGATTCCCTGTATCTTGCGTATGTTTTACAGGTTGGAGTCAGTATTCTCAGGCTTTGTATTCGGTAATTGTTTCTCATTCTTAAGGTACGGATTCGAGCTTGTTACAGCGTGAGGTTGGCATGACTAAATGAAGTGATGGCTGTTCGTTGTTTACGTGTATGGCTGCCAGTGTTTACTGCCTGTTGTTATATGCATACACGCATTTGCATCTCTTGCATTTCATATCTCAGTTGTATCGTATCTTGTACTTCGACAGTTGTGCCTTGTTGTATTTGCTGTTGTTTCTTACCAGGTTGGAGGACGAGCGAGTAACTCCCGTATACCTCATCTCCCTGGTGGGATCTGTTAGCCACTATGAGCGGAGTGGGTAGATCCCACATCTCATGAGTCCTCCGGGGCTTGGTTGTTTCTTTGTTGCTTTGTTTTCAGGAAACCCAGGTTCTACAGCTGGTCGTGGGTTTAACCCAGCTGGTGGTGCCCCAGGAGGTGGCTAGCGTGTCCCAGTTGCATATAGCATACTTATATATATGTATCGGTTAGCCAGGGAGATGCCCTGTGCTTTGTTGTTGTACTCGTAGGGGAGTCTGATACATGTTTGGAATTATGTATGCTTTATTGTTGGTTGTTTTACGAATTGGGAAACTTATTTTAAGTATTGTTGTATTTTAAATTATATGTTTAAAACCGTCGGGCCTAAAAGCGAAAATTTTACCCACTTTTGTTAGCTTCCGCATGTGTTTATCTGTTGTGAGCACGAGGCCTGACATTTTTGGTATCAGAGCTTAAGCTGGGATAAGCTCAATTTCTTTGATCACACTTGAGTCTAGGCACAGTGTCGTGTGTTGCATGTGCTTGACTTATGTGACTACGTGCTGCATATTTTGTGTTATATTCTTTCTATGCTGTATCTGTTCTGTTTTTCCTTATCCTGTTGAGTGTATTTTAGATGCCGCCTAGACGTCGTGGTAGAGGTATGGGGCAGTTCCAGGAGTCAGGGGATCAGAACGAGTATCAGTATAGTGCTCCTAGTCGTACTCATGAGAGTAGCGAGGAAGGGGAAGCTGAGGTTCCGCCTACTCCGGTTGAGAGGATGGACGTTGTTATAGCTCGGTTTCAGAGGATGAACCCTCCAGTCTTTAATGGCGACGAGTCGAGCGAGGATGCAGATTCGTGGCTCCATAATGTCGTTCATCTTTTTGATCGGGCTCAGTATGACGATGGACTCCGGTTGAGGTTAGTGACCTTGTTGCTGAGGAGGGCCGCAGAGCGCTGGTGGCGAGGCGCGTCTAGTACCTTAGTGGAGACTGGAGTTGGTATCACTTGGTACAGTTTGTGAGACCTTCAGGCAGGAGTATGTCCCTGATTCGTATGTGGCTGCCCGTGAGCGGGAGTTTGGGTTTTTCGAGCAGGGCTCGATGACTGTGCGCGAGTATGCTCGAAAGTTTTCTGCGTTGTTGGCTTATGTTCCACACGTTGCTGGCCGGGAGAGGGCCAAGAGTACCAGATTCTTGGAGGGCTTGAATGAAGAGTTGTACCAGAGTGTCTTGACGAGCAAGCCCAAGACATATGCTGAGGCCGTTGATAGTGCTATCAACATTGAGGAGGGCATGAGGAGCCGTCATGCGCGTAGGGCGCAAGTAGCGCAGGCAGTGCAGAGTGGTAGACCTATTGGTCAGGGAGCTCAGTCGTCTCAGGGTTCCCAGTCTAGCTATCAGCCCCAGCAGCAGCAGCAGGTGGCTCAGCAGTCTGGCCGCCAGAGGTTTTGACCCCGCGGTCAGCAATTCAAGAAAAAGTCTGGTTCAGGGTCTTCCGGTTCAGGAAGCTCGAGTAGAAGCGGTTCTCGGGTGGAGATTTGTGGCTTTTGTGGTGGGAAGCATTCTTCCACCCAGTGTATCGGGGTGCAGGGTTCCTGCAATCTTTGTGGACAGTATGGACACTATGCTAGGATGTGTCCGACAGCTGGGTCGTCTCAGGGTGCAGCCCCGCCTCAGGGTCGACGAGGTCAGTCTAGGGGCCGTTCTAAGCAGTTTCAGCAGCCCCGATTGGGTGAGACTCAGTTCAGGCCATTTCAGCAGCCTGGTCCTTTGCGCTTTGGACAGTCGTCTCAGCCTTTCTTCTCAGGACCCCAGCATGCTCAGGTTAACACCATCACAAGGGAACAGGCCGAGGAGACACCGAGCCGGGTGATTGGAGGTACATGTCTTGTCTTTGACTTTCCTGCTCGTGTGTTGTTTGACACCGGTGCATCACATTCGTTTATTTCTGATTCATTTGTTGTTGAGCATGGTCTGTGTACCGTCCCTTTGTGCGATGCTGTTTCTGTTTCTACCCCTGGTGGTGTGAGCCTGTTCTCCCAGGAGGTTTTTTTGGATGATGTGTTGCGGTTTGGTGAGCATGTCTTACTAGCGAATTTGATTCGTTTGATGCTTTGGGATTTCTATTGCATAGTTGGGATGGATGTGTTGTCCAACTATAGGGCCTCCGTGGACTGCTTCCATGGGATTGTGCGCTTTAGGCCTTCGTCTGGCGAGAAGTGGGACTTCTACGGCCAGGATTTTAGATCGAAGATCCTGTTGATCTCAGCGATGGAGATGTTTAGCTTGTTGTCTTTGGGTAATGCTGGCTTTATGATCTATGCTTTGGATGCGTTTTCTTCTTCCCGTGTTCAGCTCAGTGACGTTCCCGTGGTGCGACACTTCCCCGACGTGTTTCCGGAGGAGATTCCTGGTTTTCCTCCGATACGGGAGATCGACTTCAGCATAGAGCTGGTGCCTGGCATAGCTCCGATTTTGCATTCTCCTTATCGTCTGGCGCCTGCGGAGTTGAGAGAACTCAAGGTGTAGTTAGATGATTTGCTGGAGAAAGGTTTTATTCGACCTAGTATGTCAACGTGGGGAGCGCCCATCTTGTTTGTGAAGAAGAAGGATGGCTCAATGCGGATGTGCATTGATTTTCGCCAGTTTAATAAAGCCACTGTTAAGAACAAGTACCCGTTGCCAAGAATCGATTATCTGTTTGATCAGTTGCAAGGTTCTGCGGTGTACTCAAAGATTGATCTTCGTTCAGGGTACCATCAGCTGAGAGTGAGAGATCAGGATGTCGCGAATACTGCGTTTCCTACGAGGTACGGTCATTTTGAGTTTTTGGTGATGCCGTTTGGTTTGACCAATGCGCCTGCAGTCTTTATGGTTTTGATGAACAGAGTTTTCCGTGAGTTTATCGATCAGTTTGTGATCGTGTTCATCGACGACATCTTAGTCTATTCGAAGACTCGTTTGGAGCACAAGGAGCATTTGCGGATTGTCCTTCAGACGCTGAAAGACCAGCAGTTGTATGCTAAGTTTTCCAAGTGTGAGTTCTGGTTGGATCGCGTCGTTTTCTTGGGACATGTGATTTCAGCGGAGGGAATTTTGGTGGATCCTAGCAAGGTTGATGCAGTTCTGAACTGGAGAGTCCGAGGAATGTTTCCGAGATTCACAGTTTCTTGGGTCTGGCTGGCTATTATCGTCGCTTCATTGAGGGATTCTCAAATATAGCAAAGCCGATGACTCAATTAACTCAGAAGGACAAGAGGTTTGTTTGGACTGAGCAGTGCGAGAATGCTTTTCAACTGCTCAAGGAAAAGTTACTACTGCGCCTGTGTTGGCTCTGCCGTCCGGTTCAGGTGGTTTTGTTGTTTGTTCTGACGCTTCGCTTAATGGTTTGGGTTGTGTGTTGATGCAGAATGATCGAGTCATTGCGTATGCTTCACGGCAGTTGAAACCGCATGAGACTCGTTACCCCATACATGATTTGGAGCTTGCAACGGTGGTCTTTGCGCTGAATATCTGGCGTCACTACCTGTATGGCAAGCAGTTTGTGGTGTACTCCGACCACAAGAGTTTGCAGTATCTGTTTTCACAGCCTGACTTGAACATGAGACAACGTCGGTGGATGGAGCTGCTAAAGGACATCGATTGTGAGAATAATTACCAGCCTGGAAAGTCGAACGTAGTGGCTGATGCTTTGAGCAGGAAGGCTAGTGAGATGCTTTCGTCGTTGTACATCTCTAAGGATCAAGAGCATCTTAACACTGCGGGTTGGAGATTCTACCCGGCTGAGGATTATGTTGTGGTTTCGTCTTTCCAAGTGGAGCCGCAGATTGTTTCTACCATTCGAGCAGCTCAAAGAACTGATACGTCTATCCACGAGTTGAAGTTGAAAGTCAGGGCTGGCGAGCTTGAGGATTATTCTATCTCGTCCGATGGTTGCTTGAGGTTTCGTGGCAGGTTGGTTGTGCCTAACCTCATTTATTTGAAGGAGGAGATCCTTCTAGAGTCGCATTGCAGCAGACATAGCGTTCATCCTGGTGCACGGAAGATATACCATGCTTTGAAGCCGCACTTTTGGTGGGCTGGCCTGAAGAGTGACGTTGCTAGTTTCGTTGCTCGTTGTTTGAATTTCCAGATGGTGAAGGCCGAAAGGATGAGACTCGGTGGTCTGTTGCAGAGTTTAGAGGCGCCCCAATGGAATTGGGAGCACATTGCTATGGATTTTGTTACGCATCTGCCTCGTACCAGCAGAGGATGCGATGCTATTTGGGTGGTGGTAGACCGTTTGTCGAAGTCTGCACATTTCATTCCCTATGGGATGACCTTCTCATTGAAGAAGATGGCGAAACTGTACGTGTATTTTGTTGTCAGATTGCACGGTGTGCCCGTTTCGATCGTTTCTGACCGAGATCCGAGGTTTACTTCTAGGTTTTGGAAGAGTTTGCAAATAGCTTTGGGTACCAGATTGGTGACCACCGCGTATCACCCCCAGACGGATGGCCAATCTGAGCTAACTATCCAGACGTTGGAGGATATGTTGCGTGTTGTTGTGTTGGATTCGGAGGTAGCTGGCAAGACGCGTTGTCTTTAGTTGAGTTTTCGTACAATAACAGCTACCAAGTGACGATTGACATGGCGCCTTTCGAGGCTTTGTATGGCAGAAAGTGCAGATCGCCGGTATGTTGGGAAGAAGTGGGGGAGAAGCAGCTATCTGCCCCTGACTTTGTGCAGCAAATGAAAGATCATGTGGATCTTATTCGGCAAAGGATGAAAGCTGCCCAAGATCGCCAAGTCAGTTATGCGAATAACAGGAGTCGACCTCTTGAGTTTCAGGTTGGTGATCGTGTATTTCTCAAAGTTTCTCCGTTTCGCAGTGTCATGCGCTTTGGACGCAAGGGAAAGTTAACCCCTCGTTATGTTGGTCAGTTTGAGATTGTTGAGAGGATTGGCTCTTTAGAGTATCGGCTGTTGTTGCCGCCTGAGTTGTCTTCGCTCCATGACGTCTTTCATGTTTCCATGTTGAGGAAGTATGAGCCAGATCCGTCTCATGTGTTTGGAACTGACGAGGTTGAGCTAGACCAGTCGTTGAGTTATCAAGAATATCCTTTGCAGATCCTTGGCAGAAAAGAGAAACAGTTGAGTAATAAGACCATTTCGTTGGTAACGGTACAGTGGAGCAAACAAGGAAAAGAAGAAGCTACTTGGGAGCTGGAAGAAAAGATGCAGCGCGAGTGGCCGCATCTGTTTGAGTAGCTGTTGAGCTAAATTTCCAGTAGTTCGTAGCTAGTGATTGTATTTTCTTCCTTAGTTGTTGTTAATTGTTTGATCGGTTATCTTTAACTCTTGGCTTGTGTTAGGCAGAGTTCTGTTGTGTATCTTGCTGCTTAGCAGTTTTTCCAGATTGTTGTTTGATTTCGGGGACCTCTGACCTATATTGGGGGTTAGTTTATTAATAGGATAATTTAATTTAATTTGAGACCTGTACCAAGTGATACCAGAAATGTGAGACCTGGATTTGTAATTAAGATTAATTTGTTGAAATTAATCTGTTTTTGGAGATTTCTGGTGGTTCAGATCTTTGTTTGGAAGTTTGGTTTGTATTTTCGGGTCGGAAATCACATTTTAAGCAATTCTGGAAGTTTTCGTAATTTTGAGATTTTCGGGTGAAATCTGTTTTCATGAGATCTGGTCTTGCTCGTGAGAGAAATCTGTTTTTGGTGAAATCTGGTAGAAGATTTGATGACGTAAGCTTCGCTGGTATGCGTTGCGTTGATGACGTAAGCCTTGCTGTGGGTGAAGTCTGTTATCGCTGGGTTAGAATTGTGAGAGATCTGTTTTGCGCTATGTGTAGAGATCTGGTTTAGCGCTGGAATGAGATCTGCTCGTGAGAGGAGAGATCTATTTTGTGTATTGCGGGTTTATGCGTTGATGTCTAAACGCCGCCGTTTTAATAAAATTGCTACGTCGTCGTTTTGAGTATATCGTTTGCGGGTGAGATCTGTTGTAGCGTTGTCTCCAGATTTCTCCGTGTTGTTACACGACGTCGCTTAGGTTGCGAGCGTTGGTTTGTTGTCCAGATTTCACCGCGGTTTTTGTAGCGAGTCTTGGTTTCCATATTTCTCCTACTTTTGGTGCTTTTGTTCCAGATTTCACCGTGCGACTGTGCGACGTTGTTTTAGCAGTTAGCGTGTTTCAGCTTTCAGCGCCTTTTTGACCAGCTTTCTCCATGGGTTTGTGCGACGTCATTTTGGGCTTTTGAGCATTGTTGCGCGCGTTGTTTCGAAGTCTGTTTCTGTCGGTGTATGTTATTTTTAAACAGATCTCTCGCGCCTTTAAATAGGAAGCGTTGGCTTCGTTTTATTTTACCAGATCCCATACTTAGCAAATATTTCTCTCGACTTTCGTTCTCTGTTTCTCAAACCCTCGACTACTGTTCACCGTGAGCTTCTCCGGTAGATTCCCGTCGATTCCGGCCACCGTTTTTCATGTTCGAGGTAGCGTTGGACTCCTCTTGGAAAGCTCTTTCACCATATACCAGTTTCAAAGGCTAGTGTTCGCTGGGGAGAGATCGCGAAGCTACTGATCTCGGTCGTGAGTTGTGCGTTCAGGTAGTTTCGAGTTTGGTTGTTGAGATCTCGTTTCCTAGCTGTGATTTAGCTCCCTGTTAAGTTTTATTAGGGTGGTGTTTGCTGGTTTAGCGTGGGACTCCCAGCCGTGAGCTTTATGTGTTGGCCGTGAGTTTTGGGTTGATGATTCCTTGTATCTTGCGTATGTTTTACGGGTTGGAGTCAGTATTCTCAAGCTTTGTATTTGGTAATTGTTGCTCAGTGTTAAGGTACGGATTCGAGCTTGTTACAGCGTGAGGTTGGCATGAGTAAATGCAGTGATGGTTGTTCGTTGTTTACGTGTATGGCTGCCAGTGTTTACTGTGAGGATTGAGAAATTGGATTAGTGATTAATTGAATTGATTTGGGAATTAATCACGTAGATTTAGAAGTTCCTGCTGATTTTGAGCGTTGCGTTTATTTTGGGAATTTCGATCGTAGCGATTTTGATGCAAAGCTGTTAGCAGTACGCTTTTGGTAGCGATGTCAACGCAGGTCAACCTTACTGTAGCTCGCTGCTGATGGATTTGGAATCAGCAGAGGTGAGGGAAGCGTGACGCATAAAGACTGCTGGTTTTAGTTTTAGTTGAAGATTGCTGCTGGCAGATGTTGCGTTTAGCGTGAGATTGAGCGAGGAAGTGACACGCGTTAGTCAACATTTTGGAGTGTTGACTATTGAATTCAGCAGTTGCGCTTGTGAACAGTGATCAGTTGATGGTTTGTGGAATCAGTCGCGAGAGCTGTCGATAGATATGATGACATAGGCGTGACGTATTCCTTGCTGCTGGTAGTAGTTTGCGTTGCGATGGTTGCTGCTGACCAGCAGGCGCGCAAATACGAATGTTGAGAAGCGGCGTCGTTTGAATTAGTTGAAACGCTGCGTTTTGAGCCTTTAGTTGGAGAGATCAGCTGTTGGTAGCAATGTTTACGTAACCAAAGTGACGTCGTTTGGATTTATTAGATGCGTCGTCGTTTGGAGTGATTTCTCGCGACCAGCAGATAGATTGCTTTGAAGAGAGAGCTTTTATCAGCTCTTGGTTGTTTGCTTGCGAGAGCTGTTGTCAGCTGGTGCTTGCTACGGTGTCGTTTTGATAAGTTGAAATGGTGTCGTTTTGAAGTTCTTTCTCGCGAATGCTTATTGTTTGCTCCTGCTGATTTTAGTGAAGGGAATGAGTTGGTACCTGCTGATCGTTACCTGCTGGTTTTGTTGGCTGCTTTGATATTCAGCAGACGTTGGATTTGGGAGATTATATAAAGACTTTTTGTTCGACACTTAGAATTATTTTGAACCAGCCATTTCTTATCTTCTTCTCCAAACCCTCGTCGAGCTACTGTTCACCGTGAATTTCCACCGCCGTTTCCCGTCGCATCCAGCCTCTGTTTTTGGAGATCTTAGTGGCGCTGGATTCCCCTTGCTTAGCTCTTTCGTTTGCTACCCTTTTGAGACGATTGTATTGCGCTGGAAGTGGAAACGCGAAGCTGCTGGACTTCGAAGCTTTTGAGTAAAGTCTGTGCGTGCGTTCTTCTGCTAGCGTGAGCTTTTGGGTGAGCATTTCTTGTAGTTTGAGCTCGGTTTTTAGTAGTTAATGCCTGCGTGAAAGTGTAAGATCGAAGTATTCTTCTGGCCGTAGGATTAGTGTGTTTGTGTAGCTGAATTGAGCTAAGATATTAGCTATGTTGTAACAGATTTCAGCTTCCAGGAAGTTTCCTGCTGCGTGATTTGAGCCAGGAGGAATCTGTTAGGTAATTCGAAGGAGGAAAGGTACGATTGAGCGGCCCCTTAGCAGTTGAGCGTGAACATGTCTATCTTTTCAGTGTTGTGATTTGCTGTTATGTGGCTTACGTGAATTTAGATGATGGAATTGATTGAATTCTGTTCTGTTTCACGTATTGTAAACTGTATGCATTGACCATTGAAATTGAATGACATTCATTGCATACATCTTGAGCCTGAATTGATAATCGATTTGATTACCTGATTGGGTGCCACGTTGTGACTGGCTGACTGTTGAGTCGTGTCCGAAAAGTCCAACGCTATCGTCGGAGCGGTGAATATCGGATACGAGTGTCTACCGCCGAGCTGTGATGGGCAGACGGGCCCCGATGATCACGGACCGACGATTTCCACCGGCTGATTGGCTGTGTGTGGTATAGAGGCTTGATTTGAGTTGCCAGTTGATAGACTGGTCTAGCTATCCGATTTCTTGATAGCCCTGATGCATTCATAGCATTGATTTATAGCATATTGCATGTTTATCTGCTTTGATAGCTCTTCGTACTGAGGCTTGACCTCGCACTTCTTTTCTTGCTTTTGTTGTTTGGGTCTGCGTTACACATTTGCAGGAGTTTCAGGTAACCTAGCTGGGCAGAGTGGAAGTTCAGCTGGTCGATCCCCGCGTCCCTGAGTCCCAGTCTATATATGATATGTATTGAACCGGGGGATGCCACGTGTTATCATGTATTGGGGATTTATATTTGGTTGATATACTTGTTGTGTTGGAGTTGAGTCAACTCGTATTTTATTATCGCTATTTTGAATGTATGATTTGAAGTTCAGGCCCATTGTATTTAGAAAAATTTTTAGCCCTGATTTTAAGCTTCCGTGTTTATGCGTTTATTATGTGTTAATTGTTAGTAATTAGAACGGGGCCTGACATTTACTGCCTGTTGCTATATGCATACACGCATTTGCATCTCTTGCATTTCATATCTCAGTTGTATCGTACCTTGTACTTCGGCAGTTGTGCCTTGTTGTATTTGCTATTGTTTCTTACCAGGTTGCGAGGCGAGCGGCAATACCACACTCTCATATCCCTGCTGGGATGTGTTATCCCCTATGCGCCGAGTGGCTAACTACCATAGTTCATAGGTTGGGCAACAGCTGGTGGAGTTATTGATGCACCTGGTATTGGCGAGCGAGTAGGGGTGAGTGGGTAACTCCCACATGTTCTACACTCACAGTGGCCACCTATCTGTTGCAGATTTGATTGAGCTATGCTTTGAGTTCTTTGGCTCCCTTGTTGGTCGTAGCCTTCGGTTGTTATCCGGTGTCTCATGCATAGCATTTGAATTTTATTTATGCTGTATCTTTGCTGTTTATTTGCTCTCCGTACTGGGGTTTGACCCCATGTCCCTCTTGGGCTTGGTGTGTTTGTTTGCCTGTTGTGTTGTCCAGGTCATACAGCTTGTCGAGGAGCTAACCCAGCTGGCGGTGCCCCAGGAGGGTGTTGAGTGTCCCAGTAGCGTATAGCATATATGTATGAATCAGTTTAGTAGCCGGGGAGATGCCCTGTGCTTCGTGGTTGTATTCCGTGGTGGAGTATGATACATGTTTATTTGTGTATTGATGCTATACTTGTATTTCGTAAACTGGGATTTTATTATAGTATTGTTGTATTTTAAATTATATGTTTTAAATCGTCGGGCCTAAACGCGAAAATTTTACCCACTTTTTGATAAGCTTCCGCATGTGTTTGGGTTTTTAATCTGTTGTGAGCACGATGCCTAACACTAACTCTCTCGCAAAACTAGATGCAAGCTACTGGAGAGTTGACTGGCGTTGACGTTTGGAAATCAAATTACACGCATCGACTGGATCTCTTAGCGCTATCAAAACGATATCGTTTCATCATATGCTCGCGGTAATTCACACAACGCACCAGACATCATCCAAATGGCAGCGTTTCACTCTCAAATGCTAAGAAATCAGTTTCCTCCTTAAATTCATCAATTCAACTACGAATCTCAACCAGATTTCACCTGGAAGGATTTCAATTCGAAACATAACATTTCCAGAAGAAATCCGAGAATCCTCAACCAGATCTCATCAAAATCTGACGTCCGGAAATTTCGAATTTACTTAATCGCTACATAATAATCTCCGGCATTACACCACTGACCAGCTTATTCGGCTTTTAAAACGTTTACGAAATGATAGATCTTGTACAGTCAACAGGATAAGAAGTGATCGTGGTACTGAGTTTTTAAATCAAAAATTAACTTCTTATCTAGAAGACTTAGATATAAAGCATGAGCTTTCAGCAGCTAGAACTCCTCAGCAGAACGGGCTGGTTAAGAGCAGAAATCGCACTTTAAAAGAAGCTGCTAGATCAATGATTGCTTATTCTGGCATTTCACAATAATTTTGGGCAGAAGCATTTAATACAGCTTGCTACACTCAGAACAGATCTATGATTAACAAGTTGCACGATAAAACCCCATATGAGATCTGGAGTGGCAAGAAACCTGATATTTCATATTTCAGGGTGTTTGGGTGCATGTGTTTCATTCATAATAATGGTAAGAAGCACTTAACAGCTTTTGATGCAAAATCTGATGCAGGCATATTTCTAGGCTATTCAGCAATGAGTAAAGCTTATCGAGTTTTCAACAATCGAAGTCTAACTGTTGAAGAATCAGCACACGTTGTCTTTGATGAAACAAGCTTTAGATCCAACTCATCTGCGAGCCTCAACGATTTATGTACACGTCTTGGATCATCCAGCATTGATGACTAAGATGATGATGTGGCACAACAAAGACACTTAGCAGAGATACGACCAGAGCTGGACACACCGCACAGCAATGCTCAACAAGATCTGACAGGTAATCCAATAGTCATCAATTTAACTAACGTTGACTCAACGCAGGATCAGATCTCTCCAAGTGTGCCTGCTGCTGGAGCTGAAGCGACGAATGCACAAGATGTCCAAAAAGATGTTGCTCAAACAGATGTTGCACAAACAGATCCCGCAACACAACGATCAACATCTGATGCACAAGATGCAAACGAGAACCATCAATTGGTGACAGACAATCCAGATGTGGCTATCCAACAAGACATCGAAGCAGAACAGGAAGCAAACCCAATTGGACTTGATCTCCGGTGGAATAGAAATCATCCACCTGAGCAGGTCATAGGTAACATCGAATCTCCTGTTCGTAGACGAAGCCCGCTATGCATGATCATTTTGATTCAGCATTCATCTCTCATATAGAACCAAAACAAATAGATGAAGACTTAGAAGACCCATGTTGGGTAGATGAAATGCAAGAAGAACTAAATCAGTTTAAGAGAAATAACGTATGGCAAATTGTACCTAGACCTTCAAATCATTCAGTTATAGGAACTAGATGGGTCTTTAGGAACAAACTGAATGAAGATGGAATAGTAACAAGAAACAAAGATACACTGGTAGCTCAGGGCTTTAGGCAAATGGAAGGGATAGATTTTGATGAAACCTTCGCATCAGTAGCTAGACTAGAAGCTATACGCATGTTCTTTGCATACGCTGCATTCAAAGATTTTAAAGTATTTCAAATGGATGTTAAGAGTGCATTTCTTAATGGCATCCTAACAGTGGAAGTGTATGTTGCACAACCTCTTGGCTTCGTAAATCATAAATATCCAGATTATGTTTATAAATTGGATAAAGCTCTGTATGGGTTGAACCAACCACCCAGAGCTTGGTATGATACACTGTCTAAATTCGTAATTGATCATGATTTCACAATAGGCACTGTTGATAGGACACTATTTAAATTTTTGAAATCTGATCATGTTCTGTTAGTTCAGATTTACGTTGATGATATCATATTTGGGTCAACTAACCCCAAGTTATGTTAGAAATTTTCTAAGCTAATGCAGGACAAATTTGAGACGAGCATGATGGGCGAGCTAACGTTCTTTCTGGGCTTACAAGTTCGACAGCTTGAAAATGAAATCTTCATTAATCAAGCTAAGTATACGAAAGAACTGCTGAAGAAATTTGGTATGGACAACTGTTCAGCAGCTGCGACCCCAATAAGCTCATCAATCAAGCTAGACAAAGACGAAGCTGGTACTGCCATTGAGGTATCATTATGTCGTGGTATAATAGGCGCCCTACTTTACTTGACTGCTAGCATACCGGACATCATGTTTGCTGTCTGTATGTGTTCTAGATTTCAAGTATCGACAGCTTGAAAATGAAATCTTCATTAATCAAGCTAAGTATACGAAAGAACTGCTGAAGAAATTTGGTATGGACAACTGTTCAGCAGCTGCGACCCCAATAAGCTCATCAATCAAGCTAGACAAAGACGAAGCTGGTACTGCCATTGAGGTATCATTATGTCGTGGTATAATAGGCGCCCTACTTTACTTGACTGCTAGCATACCGGACATCATGTTTGCTGTCTGTATGTGTTCTAGATTTCAAGCAGAGCCTAAACAGTCACACTATATTGCTGTAAAACGGATCTTGAAATATTTAAAAGGAACTTCCAATGTGGGTCTTTGGTATCCCAAAGACTCAGGTTTTCAACTAATCGGTTATAGTGATGCAGACTATGCAGGATGCAGGATTGATCATAAAAGCACCAGTGGTACTTGTCAATTCTTAGGAGATCGATTGATTTCCTGTTTCAGTAAGAAGCAGACATCTATTGCAACGTATACAGCTGAAGCAGTGTACTTAGCGGCTGGAATCTGCTGTTCTCAGATCTTATGGATACAACACCAGCTTAAGGACTATGGCATTGACGCTTCTGAAGCGCCTATTCTCTGTGACAACACCAGTGCTATTGCTATCACTCAAAATCCTGTACTACATTCAAGAACGAAGCACATCGACACCAGGCATCATTTTATAAGAGATCATGTACTCAAGAAGGACATCAAGCAGGAGTATGTGTTGACTGAGCAGCAAATAGCTAACATCTTCACAAAGCCCTTGCCGAACGCTAAGTTTTCTTATTTTAGAAATCTATTGGGTCTCTTAGAACTGCCTTGATTGTCTTTGCGCTAACAATTTGCAGGTTGAACAGCTTCTGGTTTTTTCAAATCTGAGTCTACTGTTCAGGGGGAACATTGTGGAATTCAGGTTTGATAAATATCAGACTTTGGAGGTCTCAGCTTTATGGGGAACGAGAGATCTGAATTAATAAGTGCTGAGTCAACTGAATATGTGAGATCTGGATACACTCAGATGTCATGTATACAAAGTTAATACTTATCCATGATCAGATCTCGCAATACCCCTGCTGATACATTAAAGAAGTCATGACGTCATCCTAGAGTTTTGTAGTTTTCAGAATTTGTGACGTCATCTCAGTGTATTCAAGAGTTCAGAAGTCGTGACGTCATATAAGTGGATTGAAGATTTCTATGTCTCGAAAAATCTAAGCATTGATTCTCAGTTGACCTTTCGGGAACAGTTATTCAGACTTGTAGCTACAGTGAGATATCTGCTGTTAGAGCGAAGTGTATTCAGACTTGAGTAACAAAGTGTGGTATATTGATTCAGATCTTAGTATTTCAGAAATGGTTACAGAGCAATCAGTGAACATCAGATTTGAGGTTATCAGAAGTGTTCGACTCAGACTTAGGAACAGTATACTTTCAGAAGTCGTAAGTATTCAGTTGTTTCAAATACTCAGTTCTCTATGTATTCAGCTATGACAGCTTCGAATACACAATCAGCGATGAGATAACCAAGGGAGAAAGAACTGCTTTAAAGGAAAGAAATTTCAGGCATAAGGAACGAACAGTTTCAAAACCTATCATATGTTTAAATTGGAAAAAATCAATGGTTGTGATTGGATCGTACAAATTCCTGGAACTAAGGAGACAATGTCAAAGCTATTTTGGGCGATTGTACGCAGTATACAGAGGACGTTATACGACGTTTGCTCAAATATGGATATACAACAATTTGACCCTGATGAAGCGCAGATTACGATTTGGTGGAGCAGGATATATGGTTGTACGATGAACATATATTCAAAAAGGGATTTTGTTTCCTTAGGTGAAATTTAATGACCGTTGAGATCAAAAGGGCTGAAGAATTCAAATTGAGAAGCTTTCTGCCAATTTTCCTATCCTCGCCTATTCTACGTCTTCATCGTTCTCGAGCTTATTACCTATTTGACGCTATCTTTCAAACCTCACATAGTTACTAGAAATTTACACTGCAAAAATTATTTGAAGTTCCAATGCATTCAATCTCGAAGAACAGTTTCTTAGTTTTTTTTAATAGCTTAATCTTTGAGATATCATTTTCTGGTTCACTTTTGTGAATCGAGCTTCATAGTATAGAAACCAGATTATTTACTGTCTCAAAAACATTGTATTTCATTGTTATCATTCAGATTGAGTCTTTAACAAACTGGCTGCTTAAAGCAGTTCGAAAAATTCTAAGTGTTGTAAACGGCAGCAGCGTCTGCTAGTTGATTGGAGTTGCTAGGAGTTCACCTGGAGCGAGGCTCGGTGATTGGGTGTTTACAGTGTCTGTACTCATCAAAGCCTTCTAGTGGAACTTTCCTGAATAAGGAACAAGGGGAGACGTGGGATTTGATATCCGAACTTCCATAAACAAACTCTCGACCTTGAACTTTTACTTTACTGTATTTATTTATCATTACACTGTTCACATATTGATCGACTTCATTCCGCACATTATTTGTTAGTCGAGAAATCTGACTTGTGACAGAGATACCTTAAATCTGGTAACACAGATTTAAGTTAAGCGAGGTTCTTGTAAAAATCATTTTAAGGTTTCGAAAATTTAAAATATAAGGAGTTCATTCAAAACCCCCCCCCCCCCCTTCTCAACTCCAAAGGCTGTTTTTCGATCCATATTGATCCTATCATCCTGACATAGCATAACATGAAAACCATATGAGTCATATCCTGAAGTGTGACCATAGTCGATTGATCAATCTATAAACCAACGTACGTGGTGGTGACCCGACCTCGAGCCGGGATCCCTATATGTCACACATTTATGCTGCCACTTCACCATGATATCGACACATGGATCCATAAGCTTCCACTTCACCTGATATCACACATGGATCCATAAGCTCATCATACATTTAACAGAAGTTCAACGGGTCCGGTATCCCGCATCCCCTCATAATCATTTGTCACAAATCATTCAATCCCTCGGGTTTTGTCTTTCAAAAGAACATGCCTTTGACATTCATAAAAAATTCATGATGCATGCATTTCGTAAAATTATGCAATTTTAAAAACATAGCCCATTAATGTATATTTAATCCTTTCCTTTAAAATATTTACGTATAACATACTACATATATAATTAAATATACATTTACGGGCTTCTACATATTTTTTACTTCGGTCAAGGAATGGTTCCGGGGCCTGGCCCACTACTTGTAGACTAAACCTCATTCTTAACTTAGACGATGAAATGAATGTTCACCCTTTTAAAGCATTATTTCAATTAAATTATGAATTATTAAAACCAATTTAAATAAATTTTGACCCCAAAAGTCGATTTTGACCAGAAGACTGATTTTGACCAATTTAAATCCAAAAATCAATCTTAACTTAAATAAAATTCCAGAGGGCCCATATTTTGACTAAAAATTTAAAAATAACATAACTTTAATTATTTTAAAAGTTTGACTCAATTTTTTAAAACATCTCGCTATTTTCTTTAAAATTGGACCTTTAGCATAAAATTTAAAATAACGAGTCCATAATTAAAATAACTTGGACCTATTTTTAAACATTTGACTCAAGACTCGGAGAGCCGATCCAGTAACCGAACCAACCAGTTCAATTTAACCGGACCAATCCAAAAACTAACCCTAAACCGAAAACACACAGACACATCCGCGCGGCGCACGCGAGCAGCGGCTGTTCTTCACGTCCGTTCTCCCTGCTCCGGCCACCACTGGCTGGACCACCCCAGGTCTATCCGATCCTAAACTAACCAACCTTGGCTCAAACCATGGACGCACAAGGTAGAACGGATCGAAGGAAATGGACGCACCAACCAAGCCGTGGGATGCGCCACCCTCGACCTCCACGGCAAAACCTGGTTCGCTCAATCACTTAGCCACCCTCCTACCTCGACGTGGACCACCATGAGCCCCCTAGGAACCTCTAGAACCGAGCCACAACCCCTGGAAATCACCCCGACCTAAGCCTCATGTGAAGGAAGCAAGACATGTTAAAAATCGTGTAGCACATGCATGCAATCAAATCAAGAAGTGTAGATCTAAACATATTGCTTACAATTCACACCATAATTTCTTAAAAACAGATTAATACAGTTTAATGATAATAAAATAAATTGATATCACATACCTGGTTTGGTTTGAGAAGATATTTGCGAGTTACCAACGTCGTAGACGCGAGATCGGGGCACCACCGGCTTTGGATCACCAAATTTGACCAAGAATGGAGGAATTTTGAAATTTGTTCTTGAGAGGGAGGGGAGAACGGCTGTTTGATGTTTTAGGGAGGCTAGGTTTGATTAAACTTGGTGTTTAGAAATAATACAATGTGACGCAAATGACCCCTATGATTTAATTAAGTAAAGGGAATGGAAAAAGACATGCTAGCCCCTCCATTTAATTGAAACGATAATTAAAACTCTATCTTGGCTTTAAAGATTAAATATTTTAGAAATCAAGGCATCCTAATATTTTAAAACACCATAAAACTCAATACACCAGCCCGTATAGGCGAAAAACGGGTTCCCCTTCCAAAATAATCAGAAACACTCAAATTTCAGAAATTGTTGGTTAAAATAAAATGTTTCATTCTTAAGAATCCTATAAATTAAAAATCTCAAATTATTTTCATTTTGGTCTGTCCTAATCTCGTCCACGCGTCTGTAACTCAACAGGCTGAACAACAACAATGCATACCATGCAGTATAGAATCATAAATAAATCATATAAAACGACATGTAATCATCTAAAAATATGTTCCCCCTAGTCATGAACTCATTTCTACGTAGTCAGGAAATTTCTAGGCGTTACAACTCTCCCCCCTTATAGGAATTTCGTCCACGAAATTGAGTACTTACCAAATAACTTCGGGTAGCACGTTCGCATATCGGCCTCATCTCCCAGGTAGCTTCATCCTTCGAGTGATTATGACACTGGAACTTGACCATCGGAATACTCCGCGCTCTCAGCCTGCGCTCCTCCCTAGCTAGAATCTGCACTGGTTGCTCCTCAAAAGAGAAATCTTGTGCAAACTGGAGCGGCTCAAAATCCAACACATGAGACGGATTCGGAACATACTTCCGTAGCATAGAGATGTGGAAGACATTATGCACTGCTGATAAGCTGGGTGGTAACGCTACTCGGTAAGCCAGAGTACCAACCCTCTCCAAAATCTCAAACGTCCCAATAAACCTTGGGCTAATCTTTCCCCTCCGGCCAAAGCGCATCACACCCTTCATGGTCTATATCCTCACAAACGCATGATCTCCCACAGCTAGCTCCAGATCTCGTCGTCTCTGATCAGCATAACTCTTCTGATTTGACTCTGGGCTGTCCTCATCCTATCCCGAATCCTCGTCACAATGTCAGCCGTCTGCTGCACTAACTCCGGACCAGTAATAACTCTCTCACCAACCTCGTCCCAGTGTACGGGAGATCTGCATCTCCTCCCATATAGCGCCTCATACGGAGCCATCACAATCGATGCCTGAAAGCTGTTGTTGTACGTGAACTCTACCAGCGGCAACCTCGAGTCCCACGTACCCTGGAAATCAATCACACAAGCTCTCAGCAAATCCTCCAAAATCTGGATGACCCTCTCTTACTGCCCATCTGTCTGCGGATGAAAAGATGTGCTGAATGACAGTCAAGTCCCCAAAGCGGTATGCAAACTCCTCCAGAAACACAAATGTAAATCTGGTGTCTGTGTCCGACACTATCGAGACTGTTATTCCATGAAGTCTGACCACCTCTCGGATGTAAAGCTCTGCGTACTGCGTCAGGGTGAAATTAGTCTTCACCGGTAAGAAATGCGTTGACTTGGTGAGTCTGTCCACAATCACCCATATAGCCGTGTACCCTCTGGGACTTCTGGGCAATCCAACCACGAAATCCATCGTAATATGATCCCACTTCCACTCAAAAATAGGGAGTGGCTGAAACAACCCTATCTACCGTTGATGCTCTGTGAGGACTAGAAATCTATTAAGTAAGATTTAATAGTTAAGCAGATTTTGAATTAAGATTTGTCACGGAATTGTGATTTCTGGGTGTCAGATTTGACATAGAGTTAATCAGCGTCGTCGTTTAGATTAGCGAAGAAGAGAGCAGTGAGTTGCATGAGCATTCAGATTTTGGTACGCAGTGGTAGCTTGAACAGATCTCAATGCTAGTCAACGTTACTATATAGCGAGAGGAATCTTTTAGAGTTAGAGCGCAGAGGTGAGAATCTGTTGCGTGTTGGTCAACACAGCTGAGTTGACTGTTGGTTGTTAACGATGTTCAGATGTCGGTAGATAGAGAGATCTGTTCAGATGTTGCTACCGAGGGAGAGATCTGTTCAGATGTCCCTAGAGGGAGAGATCTGTTTCAACTGTGGAAGCTATGCTACGTCGTTTTGATTAGTTTGTGCGACGTCGTTTTCTATGGAGTTAGTAACTCGTTTAGACACCTAAACCATATCAGCATAGCCAGTTGAGGGCGAAAGCTGGAGTCAGCTTTGAGAGGACTTTTGCCTTAGTATAAGCAGAGATCTGAATTGCTTAGAACAGTAGTGATTTGAGGATTTATATACCAAGTGCTGCTCAACACTTACCGCATTTTGAACCTGATATTTCTCATTGTTTTCTCCAGTAAACCCTCGGTAGTTACTGTTCATTCGAACACTTCTCCGATAGATTTCCGTCGATTTCCGCCGTTGTTTGGAGCGAGATTGGTGGCACTGAGCTCATCTTGAGTAGCTCTTTCGATTGATACCAGTTAGGTGGCTTGAGTCGACGTTGGATAGGGAACGGCAGTGTTGCTCGAACATTTTCGCAAGTTAGACCCGAGAGTCCTTCAGCTCTCTTGAGCTTTTGGATTTGAGCTCCAGGGAAGTCCCTCCTGTGTTGGACGTGACCAGCGAGGTAGAAATTTTGAGCAGGATGAAATTGCCGTGCCTGGTGAGATCTGTCGAGGTAGAATTTGAGAATTTAAGGTACGAGTTGAGCTTTTGTTAACGGCTTAGACATACTGTGCTAGTATTTGAGGCATGCAATCTGTGCTATGTGAATTCTGTGATTTCTTGACAGCTTGATTGAATTGATATGCTCTGTTTACGTAAATTATGCATGTTGAAATCAAATTTGAATTTCATGGCATTCATGAATCCATATTGATCCATTGATCGATTGACAACCTGAGATAGATCCACGTTGTGACAGGCAGACAGATGTGTCGTGCCTGAAAGGTTCAACTCCATCATCGAAGTGGTGACCAACTGATTGGTTGTATTTGAAAACCACCGAGCTGTGATGGCTGATGGGCCCGATATTCACGGACCGATGATTTCCCCGGTTGATACACTGCGGGGATATAGAGGCTCGATTGAGATTACTGCCAGCTGATTAGCAGGCCTTGTTGACCGATGTTCTTTGACAGCCACATGCATTCATGACTTAGAATACTGCATATTTATGATTTGCAGATATATTAGTGCTCATTCGTACTGAGGCTTGACCTCATATTATTTTCCTACTTTTGTGTTGTTTGGGTCTACGTTGCCCATTTGCAGGATCTTCAGGTAACCAAGCTGGACAGATTGGAACCCCAGCTGGTCGATCCGCATTTCCTTGAAGTCCCAATTATTATATTATGTATTGATCGAGGGGATACCCTGAGGTTGTATGTATTCTGGGGGATCGTTGTTGATTGATTTGTGATTAACTGTTGTTGTATAAGTTTTGATTTAACTCGTATTTTGATTATGAATATTGTGAAGATATGATTTGGTTCAGGCCCAACTTTATTTCGAAAATTTTTTAGCCCTATTTTATGCTTCCGTGTTTATGTGCTTAATTGTGCAATTAATCCTTGTTAATTAGCACGGGGCCTGACATGCTCTGCCTTGACCTGCTGATAGGTCAAGCACTCGGCCACGAATCTCCCAATGTCCTTCTTCATCCCTGGCCACCAGTACAATGTCTGCAAATCTCTGTACATCTTCGTACTCCCTGGTTGGATGGAGTACGTCGATGCATGAGCCTCAGATAAGATCTTGGCTATCAATTGTCCAGTGCTCGGCACCCTCATCCGGCCTCTGAAACGGACTATCCCGTCCACAACTGTGTACAGACCTCGTCCTCTGTCCTCATCACACTGTCTCCACTATTGTAACTGTTCATCGGAGGCCTGTCCCTCTCTGATCCGCTCTCGAAGAGTCGGTTGAATTGTGAGTGCTGCTAGACTCAGCGCACAGCCTCCTGAATATAACTCTAGGCCGAATCTCTAAATCTCCGCCTGTAGTGGCCTCTCAACTGACAAACACACCACTACTGCAGTTTTCCGACTCAAAGCGTCTGCTACTACATTAGCTTTACCGGATGGTAGATAATGTCACAGTCATAGTCCTTCACCAACTCTAACCATCTACGCTGCCTCATGTTCAGGTCCTTCTGGGTGAATAAGTACTTGAGGCTCGTGTGGTCGGTGAATATCTAACACTTCTATCCGTACAAATAGTGCCTCCAAATCTTCAGCACAAACACCACTTCTGCAAGCTCCAAATCATGCGTCGGCTAGTTCTGCTCATAACTCTTCATCTGCCTCGACGCATATTCAATAATCTTACCACCCTGCATCAGAACTGGACCCAAACCTCTCAGAGAAGCATCTGTATAAACCACATATTTCTCGTGGTCCACTGGCATAGCTAATACTGGTGCTGAAGTAAGGGCCTCCTTCAGCTCATCAAAGCTCCTCTGACAATCGGGACTCCACACATACTTCGCGTTCTTCTTGGTCAAGGCTGTCAAGGCACTGAAATAGAAGAGAGGCCCTTGATAAACTTGAGATAATAACCTTCCAAGCCCAAGAAACTACGAATTTCCGCTGCATTCCTTGGAATTCCCAGTTCTGCACTACCTCCACCTTCGATGCGTCCACAAAAATCCCATCTCTAGATACAATATGCCCTAAGAATGCCACATGCTCCAGCCAAAACTTGCACTTGCTGAACTTGGCATACATCTATGCTCCCTCAAAGTCTGCAAAGCCGTTTGCAAGTGCTTCCTATGCTCCTCGAATAGACCAGGATGTCGTCGATGAAAACTATAATGAACTGGTCTAGATACTGCCTGACTAGCCTGTTAATCAGATCCATGAAAATCACTGGGTAATTAATCAGGCCAAATGGCATCACCAAGAACTCTTAGTGGCCATAACATGTCCTAAAAGCAGTCTTGGACACGTTCTCCTCTCTAACTCTCGGCTGATGGTAGCCAGATCTCAGATCAATCTTCGTGAACACCGAAGCTCCCTGCAACTGATCAAATAAATCCTCTATCCTCGGGAGTGGATACTTATTCTTCATTGTAACTCGGTTCAAATCCCGGTAGTCGATGCACAATCTCATGCTGCCATCCTTCTTCTTCACAAACAACACTGGCGCGCCCCAAGGGGAAAAGCTAGGGCAAATGAACCCCTTATAGAGAAACTCCTGAATCTGCTCCTTAAGCTCCTTCATCTCGGTAGGGTCTAATCGATAAGGTGCCTTAGAGATAGGCACTATCCCCGGCATCACGTCAATAGAAAACTCCACCTCTCGCTCCGGTGGAACTCCCACTACATCATCAGGGAAGACATCTGCATAATCCCTGACTACCTCCACATCAGATAGTGAAGAGCCTGCTGAATCTCCAAAAGCGGTAACGCTGGCCAAGAATGCCTGACATCCGTTCTCAACTAGCTTCTTGGCCTGAATAAAAGATATAAATCTGGGCTTCCACGGCTTCCTAGCTGCCTCAAATAAGAAATCCTCTTGCCCTGGGGGTCTGATAGACACCGTCCTCCCCTGAAAGTCTATCACTGCTCCAAACTTGATAGCCAATACATTCCTAGGATGAGGTTGAATCCTGTCATCGGAAAAACGACCAAATCAGCTCTGACCGCGTGCTCCTGAAATGTCATCGTCAAGCCATGCTCGACGCTGGTCGTCGTCAACTCCTCTCCTGATGCAACCGTCACGGCGAGAGCTACCCCCATGCTCTCCGGAACAATACCCATCCTCTGTGTGAATGCAATTGAAATAAACGAGTGGATCGCCCCTGAATCTAGCTGTTAGAATAGATGCCCAACTAGCCAACTTGTGGCGTGTGGGTTCATAGACTCTTGTATGAAACGATCTTTATATATGATATTCGCATTTATTTATGGCATTCTTTACTTTCATTGTGTTGTATGATGATTAACAATTGCGTTGAGTAAAGACCTAGAATGCACTATAGTGTATGTTAGATGTGATAGTGGGTATGACGGCTATCATGAAACACATCTAATAGTCACTGTGTATT
>KV004520.1:363002-380389 GCA_001598015.1 Dorcoceras hygrometricum | reverse complement strand
TATTGTATTTCATAACCATCGACTGGTTTTGCTTGCGACTGGTTACTGTTGCTTGTGACTGGTTTTACTTGCGACTGGTTACTGTTGCTTGCGACTGGTTTTGCTGGCGACTGGTTACTGTTGCTTGCGACTGGTTACTGTTGCTTGCGACTGGTTTCTCTTGCGACTGATTTCTTTCCCTTAAGTATTTCACTACTGATTTGCATCCATCGTCTGGTTTTCCTTCATCTGCTGATCGCCCTTACCCAACGACTAGTTATTCTTGAACCAACGACTGGTTGATCTACTGTTACTTCGTTGACCAAATTAATTGTGTTGACCACCGATATGTACCCATCGACGGATCTACTGTTCAGATCAGCTGGTTCTTGCCAACAACTGAATTTATCCCAACTGCTGATTTCCTATGTCTCAGCTGTATGCTCAGTAAAACTATTTTCGAAGGAAGTATGAGTTTTAAAATGAAGTGAACCCCGATGTTAAGATTTGTGTTCGTCCAGTATGTGTTTTAAAGAAGAAGGTTTCAATTTATGAAATTATGGCTTAGATAACAGACGGTTCTTATTGGAAGGGTGAGCAGCAGACGAGAGGGTCAGTTGCCCCTTCATATTGAGTGAGATTTCACCATATTGAAACTGATATCTGTAGTCATTCGATCGAGTGCAATGGGACCTAAGTAGAGCTTCTGAGCCATAAGTCTAACGAAAATGATAACGCTGAAATTTGAATTTATTTTCAGAACAAAAGTTATGATGAATACTGGCCTATGACTTCTTTTAAAACTGAGATGTCTTATGTTTTACACCTCCCTATTGTGCTTGTTACTCTCATATTTGCTTGCTGAGCCCTAGGCTCACTAGCTTTCTTGGTGCAGGTGAGTCGGCGCCGGAGCAGGTGGGAGGTGGAGTTAGAACCAGCAGCGACGTGTTAGTGTTTATCGAAGGCCTGTATTTCCGCGATGTTCATTTTGCGTTTTGCTATTTTTGTTGTCTTTGATCTTAGTCAAATTTGTATTGAGATCCGTTACAACAAAGATGGATTCATATAGAGTTCAGTAGTTGTAATATCGCGATTTCGCATTTTGTACCTTGAATTTGTAATGAAGTCTGGTTTATTTTATGGTGCCAATTGTTGTATTTCGATTTTATTTACGAGCAAGGCAATACATCTTGTTCTATTTATTATTCAGCCCTTCTATTTTCCTTTTATTTCCTTTTTTTCCTTGATCTCGTGACTCCCAAGGGGATCGGGGCATCACACATAAACTCCCGAATAAGCTGGCTCTGGGCATCCACAGTTTAATTGGAATTTGGGAACACGAAAACAATCTGTAAAATTGAGAGAATTTCAAACTCACGATGTGGAAAGACATACAGCAACAATCAAAAGAAAAAACGATAGTCTGAATGTGAGGACTGTCATTAACAGGTTTAATTAAGTGGCGTGTTACGAAAAAATTTGAGGAATTAGTCCGATTTTATCTTGTAAGTTGTTGAGAAGATTTGATTGTAATGAGGATTTAATCGGAGAAATATTCTTTGTGAGTTATCGAGTGTTTAGACTAGGAATTTTTGTCAAAGCTGTTTGAGATATCAGCTTTGGACACGGGCAGATTTTAGTATATGAGCTTTGGATTTGATTTATAATTTTATCGGGTGAGTAGCATTGCGTAAAGGAGAGCATAGTGCTGGTCAGATGTGGTATGTTGCTCGTCGCTGGAATTCAGATTTGGAGAATACCCTGCGCGAGTGAATTAGAGGCATTGGGAGAATCGGTTTGGTTCACAGTTTGAGTAGATCGGTTCGATATTTTCAGATTTGAGTAAGATCTGGGTGTTCAGATCTGGCCCTCACGTGTTTGAGCTGGTTTTCCTTGAGAGGGAGTGAAATGATGTCGTTTTGTAATACCCGGATATGCACGGGTTGAGTATAAATGATGCGATGTAGTTTGGTATATATCATATTTGGCGTTGGCAGAGTATTATTGATACGATGTTGTTGAGCAAGTATCAGATTTGGTGAGAACTGGACTCTGGTGCGACGTCGTTTCATGAAAGCCAGATCTGGAGGTTTGCGAGCGGGTGTTTGTGTACGTGTGATATGTTTGTTTTGAGCGAGACTCCTACGCGACGCGTTTGGTGCGCTAGTATAGCGTAGAGAAGTCAGATCTGAGTTAGCCCTAATATCTGATGTAGCACTGAGATCTGAATGCTGGTATCAGCTTTGATTTAAGTAATTGACTTTCACTGTAGATTTATACACCAGTGTTGATCAACACTTAGAGAATTTGAGACCCGATATTTCTTATCTTTTTTCCTGTGAGCCTTAGAAACCCTTACTGTTCATTCGAACCTTTTTTCTGTCTATTGCCGTTGATTTACGCCGCCGTTTGGAGCAAGATTGGTGGCGCTGAGCTCGTATTCCTTAGACCTATCGATTGATACCAGTTGGAGACTTGAGATCGGCGAGTTGTGGAGCGCGAAGTAGTTGTAGAGTTTCAATATCTTTGCGATTGTTGACCAGTGGTTCTTCCGTTCCTTTAGATTTTTCGAGTAAATGATTTCTTCTCGTTCTAAGCTTCGATTGGAGCTGGTTGGTCCTATGTAGTGTAGTGGACATTGGGTTGAGTCTCTCGACCGTAGGCCGTAAGCTGAATGAGCTTAGTTTTGAGTTGATTTGGGAGATATCTTGACAGATTTGAGATTCTGGGTTGTTACGAGCTGCCCTGTTGTGTTCGTCGTGAGCTGGTAGGGCAACAGGGTGTTGTGCTCTTGTTCTCGTAAGATCTTTTGAGGTATTAGCTGTTCAGAGGAAGGTACGAATTTGAGATTATTTAAATAGCTTTGGCATAAGCATGAGAATATTTCCAGTGTGTTGAGAATGCTGTGACTGAGTATTTATGTGAACATATTTGCTTTACTGTGATTTGATTATCTGGTATATTTAAGTATGATTTATGTATGTTAGTGAATTGATATTGACTGTCATTCACGCATACATATTGAGCCTGAATTTTATTGATGACAAATTGAGCTAGCGTTGTGATCGGCCGGCTGAGTTGTCGCGCTTGAAAGGTCCAATGCTATCATCGAGGTGGTGGCCGACTGAGTTGTCGCGCCTGAATACCACTGAACTGTGATGGTCGACTGATTGTCGCACCTGAAGATCACGGATCTATGATTTCAACCGGCAGATTGGCTGTGTGTGGTATTGAGGCTCCGTTGAGATTTGGATTGCCAGCTGAGTTGTTGGCCTTGATTAACGATTGTTATTTGGAACCCTCATGCATATCATGACTTAAAATATTTCATGTTTTATGAATTGCTGTTATTGCTCTTCGTACTGAGGTTTGACCTCATTTATTTACCCTGTTTTTGGGCTGCTTTGTTCTACGTTGGCCTTTGCAGGATTTAAGGTAATCCAGTTGGACAGAGTGGAGCGTCAGCTGGTAGATCCCCGTTTTGATTCAAAGTTATGTATTTATGTATGATATATTGAGCCAGGGGATGTCTTGTGCCTACCGTATTGAGGGGATCTGTATTTGATGCATACTTATTTGTGTTGTGTTGGTTGTTGGATTTTTGAGCCAAAATCCTTATTTTAAGTATGCTTGTATTTTGAAGAGACGATTTTGGTTCAGGCCCAAAACGAAAATTTTTAGCCCTATTTTAATTCTTCCGCAAATTTGTTAATATTTGAGTAATTAATCAGTAAATAGCGCACCGGGCCTGACATTTTGGTATCAGAGCTTAAACTGAGATAACCTCGATTTCTTTTCCATCACACTCGAGTCTAGGCACAGAGTTTGAGCTTTTGATTTTGATTGACCTTATCATTTTGATTACCTGCCTCTGTGATTATCTGTTTCTTGTTCTTACCTTTGAGTTTTCGTAGATGCCGCCGAGCAGAGTTAGGAGTAGAATCGCTAGGCAGGCAGATGGGAATCTAGAGATTTAACTCAAACTGTGAACATTTCGTTCAAACTCAAACAGTGAGTTTTTCTCTCTCTATCGAAAGTGTCTCCTCATTGCCAGACTGAGGGATAGAATTCGATTTGAACAAAACAGTGAACATTCGGTTCAACTCAAATAGTGAACATTCGATTCAACTCAAACTGTGAACATTCGGTTCAACTCAAATAGTGAACATTCTGTTCAAGGTGAACCGTGAACATTCGTTTCGACTACCTCGATTTTGGTCTCATCATAATCCCGATCGATGATCATATATCACTGATGTGTTCAGTTTACAAAACTGATCATTATGATGCAAAATCAAAATTTCGGACCACTAAATCTGTATATATGACAGGTTTACTCTCATTAGCTAAATATGGAAGTCCTACCCGCTTAGCTACTTTTATAAAGTCATACTCCCAACCTTCCTCCTACTATACTCAACACTTTGAGTATAATATCCGTACTGGAATTGGGAATCCACTACTTGTGTGACCCTCAATGGTTCAGGGATACAACTAGCCGTGGGATCACAACATTTGCGAGTCCGAAAACACATTTTCAGACTTACCCATCGAATCATGGTAAAGCGTCTAGCAACATTGACCCATGATCCCCTAGGTATCACTGATAGTGCCTGCAAGAACCAGTCTGTCATGGTTAGCGTAAAGTACGATCCTTTCAACTCAAAATATCCCGATCAGATCAACGACCATTGGTAAATTTAGAGTCGCTAGAGATCCAACAACCATGCATAAATCTTGGAGATCAAATAGTGACATCGCATCTGTTACTAGGTAAACCCAATTACCTAAACATATCTAGTACTCTGGCAGAGATTTATCACACTATTATCTCCTTAGATAGCATAGGATATCCATGCACAAGGCGAGCGGTGAATCCTCAACAACGAAGCATCGACTCCTACATGCATCGGGACCTCACCCAACCCCGCCACCTGATGACCCCGACTGAGTCGTTAAACGTGTCAGGCCTTGTGCTCTACTCAAGAGTTAAACCAGTGGACGACTACTCTATGCCACCTGCGGCATACCACAAGACCGACGGTTCCTCAAACCTTCCTCGATGTCGATCGCACTGTCCACCGCCTCTGCATAGCTCTTCGGCGAGCTAGCCAAAACCAAGGAATACAATTCCTCGTTCAACCCCTCAAGAAACCTAGTTCTCTTCGCTCTCTCTCGGCCTGCAACATGCGGCACATATGCAATAAGGGAAGAAAACCTACGAGCATACTCTCTCTAGCAGACATACTGCCCTGCTCCAAATCATCGAACTCACGCTCACGGGCGTTCACGTAGGACTCCGGGACATATTCCTGACGAAAAGCAACACAAAAATTGTCCCACATAATCCCTACTCCAGTCACTTCCAAAGTCCTCGAAGCGCCTCTCCACCAACGCTCCGCACCTTTCCTCAACTGAAAAGTAGGCAGACTCAACTTGAGTTCATCATCATACTGCACACGGTTAAACAAACCCGTGACATGCTGCAACCACGAATCTGCATCAGCACTAGACTCATCCCCATTGAAAACCTGAGGATAAATACGCTGAAACCTCTCCATAATGAGTTCCATATCGTTAACTCGGGCAGCCAACTCATCAACCTCATCCTCGGCGTGCCTACCGCGACCACGGCGGGGAAAACTACGCTGATCACATTCGGTCTGACCTTATGACTCTTTCGGAATCTGCCCTCTACCTCTACCCCTACGTCTAGGCGGCATCTAAGAAACACAAAGAGGGTAAGGTCACAACAGAACAGATACAACACAATTAAATGCAGCAAATAGATCACATAATCAAGCACATGCAACACACAACACTGTGCCTAGACTCAAATGTGATCAACAAAAATCGATCTTATCCCAGCTTAAGCACTGATACTAAAAATGTCAGGCCTCATGCTCTAATCAGAGTTAAACCACGCAAAATAATAGCGGAAGCATACAAAAAGTGGCTTAAAATTTTCGCTTTAGTCCTGATGGTTTAAAACATATAATTTAAAATACAACCATACTTAAAATATCCCAGTTTACAAACACACAATACAACAGTACATCATTTAAACAAATACAAGTACTACAGCATACAACTGAATCCCACAAGCACATGGCATTCCCTGGCTGTCTGTACTAGAACATATATGCTATACGCTAACTGGGACACTCTATCACCTCCTGGGGCACCTCCAGCAATGTCAAAGCCACGACCAGCAGAGAAACCTGGGAAACCTGAAAATACATACAGGCAACAATACACAAGCCCCAGAGGGGACCTCGGGGTCAAACCCCAGTACGGAGAGAAATACAAACAGCATAAGGAAAGCAACATATAAATATTCAAATGCTAAGCAAGGGATCAAGGCTAAAACCGAAAGCAGGGAGCCAAAGGATCTCAACAGCAAGATCTGATCAAAGGAAAGATAGACAGTGGCCACGGGGTATACTGAGCACATGGGAGCTACCCACTCATCTCCAGTACACCGTACCAGATGCTAAACAAATAGCTCCACCTGCTGTTGCCCACTCATGAGATGTGGGAGCTACCCACTCCGCTCATAGTGATTAACAAACCCAGCAGGGAGAAGAGGGACACGGGAGTTACCTGCTCAGCCTCTGAGGTATACGGGAACTACCCGCTCATCCTCAAACACAGCATCCTGGTACTCTTAATCAACAGAACAGGCACAGCTAGCAAAACAGAGCTCAACAGGGTAATGCATGTATGCAAATGCAACAGTTAATATCATAACAAGGCACAAACGATAACAGTACAGAGCATACACAGCAAAGCACATAATCCATGCTCAATCCTAAGCTGTAACAAGCTCACATCCGTACCTCAATTCTCTGTGCAACAATTACTACAATTACCACAGCAGATTTCCACAATGACGTCCCGAGCACACAGATCCCGAGCACACAGATCCATCACCTGCTCAACGGTAACACACAATTCCTCAGGGACCGAAGCATACAAAACAGCAGCTGGGAGTTACAAACTCCATCAGCGCTACTCCTACCTCTCTAACTCAACATAAATCTCTAAACAAAGCTCAAAGGCAGGAACTTTACTTACCCCAACAAGCTAGGAGCGAAACCCGACTCTTATGCTAACAGACTACACAAGGGAGATGTCTTCGCACACCTCACCAGCTTCAAGAAAACATTAGAAAACAATATCCAAACTAAGCGTCTCAGTAAGAGGAGTCCAACGCTACCACTCTCACTCTCGTCGGAGCTGTCTACCACCGGCAATCGAAGAAGATAAGGTTCTGTGAACAGTAGCTAGGGCATCGTGATAGAAATTGGTAATCAGGAAATATTTTAAGTATGGAAACTGGATACTCAAATCGAAGACCAAGTCCTCTAATTTAAGTCAAAGCTTATCACAGCTGAAGGAACAGTATCCACCAACACTTAAGCTATCACAACTGATAATCCCGCTCACAACCAGCTCTCACTCTACGCTAAAACAGCGATCGCTACTAACTCAAACGACGTCGCAGAGAATTACTATCGCAACTGGACACGTCACCCGATTCTCACTGCTGAACACTAACCAACATCTGTTCGCAACGCAACAACAGATCTCTCACGCAGCTGAAGCTAACACAACTCACAGCTGATTCTTCTTCGCTAATCCAAAACACTGTCATTCCAATTAATCCAAACGACGACGTACTAGAACCGCTACTGAAAGCACGCTATCTCACCTCTGAACACTAACGACAATAGATATCGCTAAAACTGCTGAACACAACCACCCAGTGAAAACTGTTGACGTCACCACTGCTGAACGCTAACATTCAGCGATGACCCGCGCTAACTACTGAACAGATTCCGTGCCAAACTATAACTCTCCAGAACTGTTCTAAGGGATAAAACAAAACCCGATAGCTTCTCCAAGCTCATCAACACAAAGCTGATCTCAATAAAACCCGATTAAATAACTCAATTAATCTTATCAGCTTTCGGGTCTCACAAAATGGGTCAAAGTGAGGCACCTATCATGTAAGTCTCAATGACATTTCGAGTAATAAGGACTACTCTGTAAAACCAAGACATCGGACTTAATTCACTCGACAAATGGTAACCACTTGGAAAGTCCAAACGAGGGTAGTTCGATAGATCATCAGGTCACTATACATCTGCATCCATAGAACATCACTATGTTCCCTACCAATGAAACTTGGTACTTCACATCGCAGATGAAGTGATTCAAGATTTTAAAAGTCTTCATCGTCTTCTCCGTCGTGCTTATCTTTTTGAATCAATCCCAGCTCTCAAAATCTTGAAGAACATCTCCTAAATATTTTCAGTTCTTAACCTTCGAGATTTTACTTCTGGTTTACATTTGTAAACGATTCTTATTGTATAAGAAACCAGAAGTGTTACAAACTCTGTTAGTGTTGTATTAATTGATAATTCATATCAGAGTCTGTAAAGAACTTCCTATCTCAAGCATTTCTAAAAATACGCTTGTTGTAATCAGCAGATTCTGCCTAGAATTGGGTTGCTCGTTCACTTTAAGCAAGGCTTAAGTGAGTGGTTGTTTACAGAAGCTTTAACCATAAAATAATGCTTCTCGTACTAGGTACGGACACTTTGAGTTCTTGGTTATGCCGTTTGGGTTGACCAACGCGCCTGCAGTCTTTATGGATCTGATGAACCGCGTCTTCCGAGAGTATATTGATCAGTTTGTGATCGTGTTCATTGATGACATCTTGGTATATTCTAAGACTACTTTGGAGCATAAGGAGCACCTGAGAATTGTCCTTCAGACGTTGAGAGACCAGCAGCTGTATGCTAAATTCTCCAAGTGCGAGTTTTGGTTGGATCGCGTCTTGGGTCATGTTATTTCAGCCGAGGGGATTTCTGTGGATCCCAGTAAGGTTGATGTTGTTCTAAACTGGGAGCATCCCAGGAATGTGTCGGAGATTCGCAGTTTCTTGGGTCTGGCTGGCTATTACCGTCGTTTTATTGAAGGATTTCTAGCATAGCAAAGCCGATGACTCAACCGACACAGAAGGACAAACGTTTTGTATGGACTAAGCAATGTGAGAATGCGTTTCAATTGCTCAAGGAGAAACTGACTACTGCACCTGTGTTGGCTCTGCCGTCTGGATCAGGTGGTTTTGTTGTTTGTTCTGATGCTTCGCTCAATGGATTGGCTTGTGTTTTGATGCAGAATGTTCGAATCATTGCATATGCCTTGCGGTAGTTGAAAGCGCATGAGACTCATTATCCAGTCCATGATTTGGAACTAGCAGCCGTGGTCTTTGCGCTGAAGATCTGGCGTCATTACCTGTATGGCGAGCAATTTGTGGTGTACTCGGACCCCAAGAGTTTGCAGTATCTGTTTTCACAGCCCGATTTGAATATGAGACAGTGTCGTTTGATGGAGCTGCTGAAGGATTTTTATTGCGAGATCAAGTATCAGCCTGGGAAATCGAACGTAGTGGCCGATGCTTTGAGCAGGAAGGCCAGTGAGATGCTTGATTCGTTGTATATTTCTAAGGATCAGGAGCATCTTAATACTAATGGTTGGAGATTCTACACTGCTGAGGATTGTGTTGTGGTTTCTTCCTTCCAAGTGGAGCCACAGATTGTTTCTAGTATTCGAGCAGCTCAAAGGACTGATCCTTCCATCGACGAGTTGAAGTTAAAGGTCAGGGCTGGAGAACTTGAGGATTATTCTGTTTCTTCTGATGGTTGCTTGAGGTTTCTTGGCAGGCTGGTTGTGCCTAACCTCATTGATTTGAAGGAGGAGATCCTTCAGGAAGCGCACTGCAGTAGACACAGTGTTCATCCGGTTGCACAGAAGATGTATAATGCGTTAAAGCCGCACTTCTGGTGGGCTGGCCTGAAGAGCGATGTTGCTGGACGTTGCTCGTTGTTTAAACTATCAGATGGTTAAGGCCGAAAGGATGAGACCTGGTGGTTTGTTGCAGAGTTTGGAAGTGCCCCAATGGAATTGGGAGCACATAGCTATGGATTTCGTGACGCATCTGGTTTAAAACAATATAATTTAAAATATGACAATACTCAAAATAGATATCCCAGTTTAACAAAACCACCAACAAAGGCTACAAGCCCACGACAACAATACAACATCAACATGTATCAGATACCTGGTAACAACCACAACCGAATATCACAAGATTCAACAAAAGCATAGGGCATCCCCTGGCTAACTGTACTGATACATATAAATATGCTATACGCCACTAGGATACTCTAACCACCTCCTGGGGCACCTCCAGCTGGGTAAAAGCCACGGCCAGCTGCAGAACCTGAACAACAAAATAGGTAAGGAAAACAAACCAAGCCCCGGAGGGACATGGGGTCAAACCACAGTACGGAGAGCAACTGAAGCAGCTAAAGAAACAGCATAAGATAAAATGCAGATGCTATGCATGAGACAGAGAACGAACGCTGATACATATAAATATGCTATACGCCACTAGGATACTCTAACCACCTCCTGGGGCACCTCCAGCTGGGTAAAAGCCACGGCCAGCTGCAGAACCTGAACAACAAAATAGGTAAGGAAAACAAACCAAGCCCCGGAGGGACATGGGGTCAAACCACAGTACGGAGAGCAACTGAAGCAGCTAAAGAAACAGCATAAGATAAAATGCAGATGCTATGCATGAGACAGAGAACGAACGCTCAAGGCTACAACCGGAGAGGGAGCCAAGGAACTCAAACATAGCTCCATAGAATCTGCAAAAAACGGTGGCCGTGGGGTGTGTTCAAAGTGTGGTAATGAGCCACTCTCCTTGACACTACACCCGAATACCAGATGCATCACATAACTCAACCTGCCGTTGCCTCGCCCATGAACTGTGGAGTTAACCACTTGGCGCATGGTGGCTAACAGATTTCAAAAACACGCTGCGGCCAGATCTCTACAGATTAACGAAACAAATCTCTCATTCTCACAAGACATCCGGACCTCACCAAACCACGGCGTATCAATCTCTCTCGCTACAAAACGCGCCGCAACACTAAGCGTCCAGATCTCTCAAAATGCGAACAGATTCCTCACCCAACCGAGCAGATCTCACCAACAATTCAGATTTCACACACAATCAGATTTCAAACTCGAAAATACAAAATTTCCAGAATTTCTCTAAATGTGATTTCTGACCCGAAAATGCAAACGAAACCTCCAAAAAGAATTCCGAACACCTAGAATTCCTCAAAATTTGATTAATCCAACCATTAATATTTTATTAAATCTCAGGTCTCACACGTAGGATATTGATATCCGAACTTCCAGAAACAAACTATTGACTCTAAATTTTAGTTACTTGCATCGTTCTTTATTTACTGTTCACTGTTTAATCGGTTCCTTTCACACTATTTTGTTAATCGAGAAAAATATTTGAACTGAGAGCCTCAAAGTTTGTCACTCAGCTTTAATTTAAGCACAGGCTTGTAAAATCGTTTTAAAAGGATTTGAAATATAAAAATAGAAGAGTTGATTCAAACCCACCCCCCCTTCTAAAATCCTGGGCTTATTTTGTCACTATTTTCGATCCTATTGATCCTATCAATTGATATCAGAGCCTTGTCATCTCAGTTATTGAACATTTTGATCTTTTGTGCTTATATTTTTAATATGTCTACTTCTCACAATAAAATTCCTTTGTTTTCTAAGGAGGAGTATGATGATTGGAAGATCAGGATGCAAGCACATCTTGCAGCCCAGGATGATGATATGTGGTTTGTCATAACAGATGGACCCATGAAGATCATGAAAGCCAACACGGCCATAGCCATTACTGCTGGTGCTCCGCAATGGATAGAAAAGACCAGATTTGAGTACACAACGAAAGATAATAAGAAAGATAATTTGGACAACGTAGCAAATGATATACTCTGTTAGGATCAAAGGATCAGATCTCACTAGACTAAACAACACAACACAGGGAGGGGACGGAGATCTGATCCATAAATAAAATTTATGCAGACGCTATAAATGAGCTACAATAGCTCATGGTTCTTGAACATAAAAACAGAGCACCAGAGACAGATCTGGTATGTAATAAAACCATGCGGAAAACACCAGAACTGAATCCTAATTTTAAAACTATCACAAACAGATTTCTGTTCAACATAAATCTATTTGACTGTGCAAATGTGCAATATAAAAAATATGCGTGATAATATAAATGCGTATGCAGAATACTGAAATTAAAAGAATACAATACACTGCTATTTGTTTCTGGAAATTCGGATATATATACCCTACGTCTCCCCTTCTTCCGCCTCGGAAGGTTTCACTAGAAGATTTGATCTACACATCGTGTACAGGCCCGATCCAACAGCCAGCAGCTGCTAGAATTCCTAGACTCTACACCAGCCCTCGGCTGTGTCAATCACTTGTTTTACGCCTCTGTGAGAAAGGCTACAAACACAGAGTTTAACGTCTTCGTGTTTGGATGGGATCTGATTTTTGGGTTTGAGATTCATTCACTATACAATTTTTCTCAACTCTCAATAATGTGAATGAATCTCTGTGTGTTAGATATACAGTGTAAGAAGAACTCTCGTAACAATAATAAAATCTCACACAACTGGGAAATGCTCCTAAAGAGCTGATTAGAAATCAGCAGTCGACGCTCGTTGTAAGCTCCTCTTTAATGGTGGTCAACTTCTTCGTTCTTCTAATTTTATTCCCTCTGTAATTTCTCTGTTTTTTCTTTCACACCAGCATCATTGATTCCTTCAAATCATCTTGTATATAAAGCCTCTGTTTACTTTTTAATCCGTTGAACAACCTTTTCTTCCCGTTGAAATATGTTCTGTAATGTACCGAGAGGGAGTTGTCCTTGTATCCTTTCTTTTGCAGGATTTTGTCATCTTTTGACAGCAACTGATTTGGCTTATATGTTCCAGCTACTGATCTCTTCTTAATGTTCTTTGTTCATCAGCTGATACAACCATTCTCCTCACGTTCCAACTGATAAACAACTGCTCCTTTATTTGACCAGCTTCTGCACATCAACGTCTGATTTTCTTCTTCGTTTCTTCATTGTTTCGTCGGCTACTGTTCGACTACTGATGCTGATGTTAGCTGCTGATATATGTCCAATGTTAATATTACTGAACTTGTTCGCTGTTCCAAATATTTCTTCCACGGCTGAATTAATCTTCTGCTGATATCTTCATTCAGATCTTACTTCGTTCGGATCTATTCTATACATCAGATCTCTTCAGCTCTTTGTTCAGATCTCTACTGTACATCAGATCTCACTTCAGCTCTATCTTCAGATCTCTTCAACTGTTCTCGTCTGCCTTCAGCTGTTGGTCACATCTGATAACATCTTCATTCATAGCGCAACGACTGGTTCAACGTATGATTGTTTTACGTCTTTGTGAAACAGCTGATTTATCTTCACTTCGCATCGACGTCTGATTCATTTATGTTTGTGCAACAGCTGATTCAACATCTTTTATACGTCTCCATCAGCTGATTCATCTTTATCAGCTGATTCATCTTCTGGATAACATCTGAATATCTTTAATCCAACATCTGAATCAGCTGCTCCACATCTGGTTCAGATTCTTCTTTTGCGTCTGATTAACATCTGGATCGTTCTCTGAATTAATCTTTTCTTTTGTTCTTCGACGTCTGATTCCATCTCTGTTTCGCTTCTTCTCTTTGCAACTGTCCATACATCTGAATTCATTTCTTCTCTCATTTGATCCAGATTTCTCCTCTTTCAATCTTCCAGATTTCACTTCTTTATAAATTTCTCCAACTTACGTCTGATCGAACTCCCAGAACTCTCGTTAGGCGATGCAGCTTTCTTCAGATTTCAATATTTGTTGATCTTAAAATCTGTACACTACGTAAAGACATTAGAAACACAATAATAGGTTTTGTGTAATTCAAAACACAGATCTGGATCTGTTATCCAGATCCATCAATCTCTTCATTTTTTCTACACTGCCACAACAAAAACCGTGACAGCGGGAATTTTTACAGATTTTGGAAAACAAAATTGGGAAAAACCGTATGCATGAATGATATGATTTTGAAATAGATGATAGTGTGCTTCTGCTTTAGTTTATATATGTAGATGAAGGATTAGAATAACTATCCCTATCTTTTATAATATAAGCTCAAATTGTTTTAAAAACGAAGCACCAGCTGAAATTTTGCAAAAACTATAAGAGCACATAAATAAATTTTGTTTAAAAAAGAACATGTGCTACTGAACCATCAGTTAAAGCATTTAAAAATAGATAGCACGTGAGTTTTAAAAAAAATGCTCGTTCAAGAACAACCTGCTCTGATAACAATTGTTAGGATCGAATGACCAGATCTCACTAGACTAAACAACACAACACAGGGAGGGGATGGAGATCTGATCCATAAAAAAAATTTATGCAGACGCTATAAAAGAGCTACAATAGCTCATGGTTCTTGAACATAAAACAGAGCACCGGAGATAGTTCTGGTATGTAATAAAAACATGCAAAAAACACAAGAACTTAATCCTAATTTTAAAACTATCACAAACAGATTTCTGTTCAACATAAATCTGTTTGACTGTGCAAGTGTGCAATCTAAAAAGTATGCGTGCTAATATAAATGCATATGCAGAATACTGAAATTTCTGGAAGTTCGGATATAAATATCCTATGTCTCCCCTTCTTCCGCCTCGGAAGGTTCCACTAGAAGATTTGATCTACACATCGTGTACAGACCCGATCCAACAGCCAGCAGCTGCTAGAACTCCTAGACTCTACACCAGCCTACGGCTGTGTCAATCACTTGTTTTACGCCTCTATGAGAAAGGCTACGAACACAGAGTTTAACGTCTTCGTCTTGGACGGGATCTGATTTTTGGGTTTGAGATTCATTCACTATACAATTTTGCTCAACTCTCAAGAATGTGAATGAATTTCTTTGTGTGAGATATACAGTGTAAGAACAACTCTCGTAATAATAATAATATCTCACACAACTGGGAAATGCTACTTAAGAGCTGATTAGAACTCAGGAGTCGACGCTCGTTGTAAGCTCCTCTCTAATGGTGGTCAACTGCTTCGTTCTTCCAATTTTCTTCCTTCTGTAATTTCTCTGTTTTTGTCTTTCACACCAGCATCATTGTTTCCTTCAGATCATCTTGTATATAAAGCCTCTTTTTAATATTTAATCCGTTGAACAACCTTTTCTTCCCGTTGAAATATGTTCTGTAAAGTACCGATAGGGAGTTGTCCTTGTGTCCTTTCTTTTGCAGGCTTTTGTCATCTTTTGACAGCAACTGATTCGGTTTATATGTTCCAGCAGCTGATCTCTTCTTTATGTTCTTTGTTCATCAGCTGATACAACCATTCTCATCACGTTCCAGATGATAAACAACTACTCCTTTATTTGATCAGCTGCTGCAAATCAACGTCTGATTTTCTTCTTCGTTTCTTCATTGTTTCATCAGCTACTGTTCGACTACTGATGCTGATGTTAGCTGATGATATATGTCCAATGTTAAACTTACTGAACTTGTTCGCTGTTCCAAATATTTCTTCCACGGCTGAATTAATCTTCTGCTGATATCTTTTTCAGATCTTACTTCGTTCGGATCTCTTCTATACATCAGATCTCTTCAGCTCTTTGTTCGGATCTCTACTGTACATCAGATCTCTCTTCAGACCTATCTTCAGATATCTTCAGCTGTTCTCGTCTTCCTTCAGCTGTTGGTCACATCTGATAACATCTTCATTCTTAGAGCAACGACTGGTTCAACGTCTGATTGTTTTACGTCTTTGTGCAACAGCTGATTTATCTTCACTTCTCATCGACGTCTGATTCATTTATGTTTGTGCAACAGCTGATTCAACATCTGTTATACGTTTTCATCAGCTGATTCATCCTTATCAGCTGATTCATCTTCTGAACAACATTTGAATATCTTTAATCCAACATCTGAATCAGCTGCTCCACATCTGATTCGGATTCTTCTTTTGCGTCTGATTAACATCTGGATCGTTCTCTGAATTAATCTTTTCTTTTGTTCTTCGACGTCTGATTCCATCTTCTGTTTCGCTTCTTCTCTTTGCAACTGTCCAGACGTCTGAGTTCATTTCTTCTCTCATTTGATCCAGATTTCTCCTCTTTCAATCTTCCAGATTTCTCCTCTTTATAAATTTCTCCCGCTTACGTCTGATCGAACTCCCAGAACTCTCGTTAGGCGATGCAGCTTTCTTCAGATTTCTCTATTTGTTGATCTTAATATCTGTACACTACGTAAAGACATTAGAAACACAATAATAGGTTTTGTGTAATTCAAAAAAAAAGATCTGGATCTGTTCCAGATCCATCAATCTCTCCCTTTTTCATTTACACAAAACCTCAAATAACAAATGAATGATATAATAATTCTCTCCCTTTTTGTGGGAATCAAAAAGGGTTAGAAATCTGGTCTTCCCGGTTTACTTTAAATAAATCTTGTTAGAGTAGATGCCCAACTAGCCAACTTGTGGCATGTGGGTTTTATTGACTCTTGTACAAACGATCTTTATATATGATATTCGCATTCTTTTATGGCGTTCTTTACTTTCATTATGTGTGTAATGATTTACAATTGTGTTGAGTAAAGACCTAGATTACACTAAAGCGTATGTTAGATGTGATAGTGGGTATGACGGCTATCATGAAACACATCTAATAGTCGCTGTGTATTCTGAACATGTTCCTAGTCGATTGGTGAAGGATTAGAATAACTATCCCTATCTTTTATAATATAAGCTCAAATTGTTTTAAAAACGAAGCACCAGCTGAAATTTTGCAAAAACTATAAGAGCACATAAATAAATTTTGTTTAAAAAAGAACATGTGCTACTGAACCATCAGTTAAAGCATTTAAAAATAGATAGCACGTGAGTTTTAAAAAAAATGCTCGTTCAAGAACAACCTGCTCTGATAACAATTGTTAGGATCGAATGACCAGATCTCACTAGACTAAACAACACAACACAGGGAGGGGATGGAGATCTGATCCATAAAAAAAATTTATGCAGACGCTATAAAAGAGCTACAATAGCTCATGGTTCTTGAACATAAAACAGAGCACCGGAGATAGTTCTGGTATGTAATAAAAACATGCAAAAAACACAAGAACTTAATCCTAATTTTAAAACTATCACAAACAGATTTCTGTTCAACATAAATCTGTTTGACTGTGCAAGTGTGCAATCTAAAAAGTATGCGTGCTAATATAAATGCATATGCAGAATACTGAAATTTCTGGAAGTTCGGATATAAATATCCTATGTCTCCCCTTCTTCCGCCTCGGAAGGTTCCACTAGAAGATTTGATCTACACATCGTGTACAGACCCGATCCAACAGCCAGCAGCTGCTAGAACTCCTAGACTCTACACCAGCCTAC
>KV004520.1:328921-346218 GCA_001598015.1 Dorcoceras hygrometricum | reverse complement strand
GTCCACCACCCCCCGGCCGATCCCCTCCCGCCCATTGTTTGCGCAGCCGTGCGCGGGGCAGCAGCCCGCGGTCGGCCGCCTAGCACGACAAGCGCGCAGGCGAAGCGCTCGCGCATATGCACACGGTGGGAGGGGTGGGGCGCCGCCATGTGCGGCGGCGCCGTGGCTGGTTTTCAACGCCATCTCCATCGGTTTTCGATTATGAAAATTCAACAAGTTAGATACAATTATGGCAATTCGTATGATCAGATCCGGGAAACCATGGCTCTGATACCACTGTTGGGGATCCGGATTCGCCCCCCCCGGTCAGGCATCGGAAGAACAATAAAACAGAAAACCGGGAGTTGATCAATACGAAGAACAATTAACATACTATGACATTCATAGGATGTTTAAGCGGATTACCTCGCTGGCACTTGTGCCTGGCTCCAACCGGTGATTCAAGAACCCGGCTCTTCTCGGTAGATTGCGGTAGTTACGCCAATCCGGTCCACGACCAGTTCCGAGACTCCTTCGTCAGGCTGCACCAGAAGCCCTGACGAGATCAGCACGAACGAATACTCCTCGAAAAACTGGGCCGGAACGTTTTCCGGCGAAGTTGGCTGCGGCGGCGGGCGGCGCACGGCGGCGGCGAGGAAGAAGATAGGAGGCGGCGTGTGCTTAGGGTTTTGGGATGAGAGTTGTGAGTTATTATGAAGTCTTGTCATTAAGTCCAATAATCACTATTAAATAGACTTAACAATGGACTTGGACCGGCCCATCGGGCCCGGGTCCAAATGACGATATCTATCGCTGCAACTTCATCGTAACTCCGATCGCCGATCAGATCGGACCGATCGACTCAGTTTCCAAAACTGAATGTTATGATGTGAAAAACAATTTTTTCAGATCATCAAACCCCAAATAGCAAAATGACCGTTTTGCCCCTCAACAGCGTCAAATCCCGGTTTGACCCCTGTTGACTTTTAGGAAGTCGCACTTCACGAAATCCTCTTCTCGTGCTCAACACATTGAGCTGAGTATCCGTGTGGGAATCTCGAATCTAGTACTTGTGTGACCCTCAATGGTTCAGGGATACAGCTAGCCGTGGGCCCACAACCATTGTGGCTCCGGAATCACAATTCCGGACCTGCCCAACGGATCATGGTAAAGCGTCTAGAAACATCGCCCCATGATCCCTAGGTATAACTGATAGTGCCTGCAAGAACCAGTCGGTCGTGGTTAGCGTACAGTACGGTCCTTTCAATCCATATATCCCGATCAGATCAACGACCATTGGTAAATCGAGAGTCGCTAGAGATCCGATAGCTATGCATACATCTTGGAGATCGAATAGTGACATCGCGAGTGTAACTAGGTAAACACATTTACCTAAAACACTTCTAGTACTCTTGCCAGAGATTTGGACACTATTATACCCTCAGATAGCATAGGATATCCACGCATGTCTGCGAGCGGTGAATCCTCGACAACGATGCATCGACTCCTACATGCATCGGGGTCTCACCCAATCCCGACGCCTTGTGACCCCAAATGAGTCGGCAAACGGGTCAAAGTGAGACGCCTATCATGTAGAGTCTCAATGACGTTTCGAGTCGTGAGGACTAATCTGTACAACCAAGACCTCGGACTTATCCACTCGACAAATGGTAACCACTTGGAAAGTCCGAACGAGTGTAGTTCGATAGATCACCAGGTCACTATCTATCTGCATGCTCAGAACATCACAAAGTTCCCTACCAATGAAACATGGTACTTTGCATCGCAGATACTAGTCTCGAACTCGGGCGGCCTTATCCTCATTTTGACGGCCCAATCGACTAGGAACATGTTCAGAACACACAGCGACTATTAGATGTGTTTCATGATAGCCGTCATACCCACTATCACATCTAACATACGCTTTAGTGTATTCTAGGTCTTTACTCAACGCAATTGTAAATCATTACACACATAATGAAAGTAAAGAATGCCATATAAGAAAATGCGAATATCATATATAAAGATCGTTTGTACAAGAGTCTATAAAACCCACACGTCACAAGTTGTCTAGTTGGGCATCTACTCTAACACATATATGAACATTCGGTTCATTTAAATCACCACGGTTTCATCATAACTCCGATCGACGATCAGATCAGACCGATCGAATCAGTTTCCAAAACTGAATGTTATGACGTGAAAAACAGTTTTTCAGATTACCTAGTCCAAATGACATTTTTGCCCTCAACAGTGGGAAATCGCAATTTCACCCCTGTTGAGTTTTAGGAATTCGCACTCCCTAAGGTCCTATTCCTATGCTCAACACATTGAGCTCAGTTTCCATGCGTGAATCATGAATCCAGTACTTGTGTGACCCTCAATGGTTCAGGGATACAGCTAGCCGTGGGCCCACAACCATTGTGCTCCGAAATCACAATTTCGGACTTGCCCAACGGATCATGGTAAAGCGCCTAGCAACATCGCGCCATGATCCCCTAGGTATCACTGATAGTGCCTGCAAGAAGCATTTGGTCGTGGTTAGCGTACAGTATGGTCCTTTCAAAACATATATCCCGATCAGATCAACGACCATTGGTAAATCGAGAGTCGCTAGAGATCCGATAGCTATGCATACATCTTTGAGATCGAATAGTGACATCGCGAGTGTTACTAGGCAAATCCATTTACCTAAAACACTTCTAGTACTCTGGCCAGAGATTTATACACTATTATCTTCTCAGATAGCATAGGATATCCACGCATGAGAGCGAGCGGTGAATTCTCGACAACGAAGCATCGACTCCTACATGCATCGGGACTTCACCCAATCCCGCCGCATAATGACCCCAAGTGAGTCTGCAAACGGGTCAAAGTGAGACGCCTATCATGTAGAGCCTCAATGACGTTTCGAGTAGTGAGGACTAATCAGTACAACCAAGACCTCGGACTTTTCCACTCGACAAATGGTAACCACTTGGAAAGTCCGAACGAGGGTAGTTCGATAGATCAACAGGTTACTATCCATCTGCATGCTCAGAACATCACAATGTTCCCTACCAATGAAACATGGTACATCGCATCGCAGATGCTAGTCTCAAGCTCGGGCGACCTTATCCTCATTTTGACGGCCCAATCGACTAGGAACGAGTTGAGAATACACATTGAATATTAGATGTGTTTTATGATAGCCGTCATACCCACTATCACATCTAACATACACTTGGTGCATTCTAGGTCTTTATCCAACACAATTGTTAACATTATAATCATAATGAAAATAAAGAACGCCATAAACAAATTCGAATATCATATATAAAGATCCTTTCATACAAGAGTCTATGAATCGGGAAGAAACTTCCTATACTTTGACTCCTTGAAACTCTTGGCCACCCTAGGTTTATTATTATTTTGTTTTTGAGGGAGAATGTCTGCTGAGGGGGTAGAGAACGAGGGACAATCTGATGGTAATGTGAATGAGTAGGTTTTAAGTGTGGCTAATTAGGCTTTGTGCACAATTAGGTCCATTAATAAATAGTTTAGTTGCCCAATTACATGCCCAAATTAAATCCTAATTATACTCACCAAAAATTTCATTTGGTGGCCTAAAATTTCGAAATTTGTTTATAAAAAAATTATATTCTACTCTTACCGGCTCAATTGCAAATAACCTAACTAAAACGGACATAGCGCTCAAAAATCATATTTTGCTTACTCACTACTAAAACTTTAAAATTAAAATTAAAGATTTTTTTTTTTGTCTCCTAAAATATTTAAAATAAATTTTGGAATATTTTTAATGTCATCTCTATCGTCCCGATCATCCCTCCATAGCCCGACAACGGATATTCACCTGAAATCGAAAACCTCAAGAAACACATTTAAAATCTCAAAATAAAATCATCATTAATATTTTAAAGCATCAATTAAAATTTAAATCATTTTAAAACTTTTCTCTCATGCATGTGGTTTACGTGAGTAAATCTCAGACGCTAAAATTCCTCCCCCCTTAAATAAATTTCGTCATCGAAATTAAAACACACCGAACATCTCTAAATAGCGACTCCTCACGTCTATCTCAATCACCAAAGTATCTTCCTCTTCTAAGTGATTAAGCCATTTGACCTTGATCATCTTAATCACCTTATTCCTTTCATGTCTAACTGGAATGCGGTCGGGTTTCTTCTCGTAAGAAAAGGTTGGCAAAAGCTGCAACATCTCAAGGCTCAGTACACAGCAACCATACGTTCACATGCCTATCTCAAGTTATAAATACAAGCTCAGATATCTTACCCGACATCTCAGTACATCACACAGCTGAAAGTAGAACGCACTCATTGCTCCGCTCGGCCAACAGCTCAGAGGCAGTGGCTCATGGCGAAACCACAAGAGAGGTACAATCTGTCATGATATCTAAGAAATCATCTTCGGTCAAGCTCAAACAGCTCCCGGTCGAAACTTCAAAACCTGGCCAGCTTCTACATGACCTCCAGTTCAGCCTAGCTCAAGGTAAGAACTTCTATGGTTCGAAAATAGCACTAACAGCCTCGGTTACTTGAAACAAAGCTCACGCAGTCGGAAAATCACGAAATGTAGCTCACGACGCTTCTTTGCGATTTCCTCAGTCCGACCTCGTCTCAACTGCAAACTGGTACAAAAATGTCGAGCTTGAAGAGAGGTTTCCAATCAAGGTACTCTCACTCAAAACTGACCTGCTGATGTCCGGTGATCTGGAACATACTAGCTAGGGTGAACAGTGACCACGAGGGTTGGAAAATATCTGTCGGGACCTTCCTGAAGAAGACAAGGAGATGTGTGGCCTAAAATGACTAAGTGTTGGTCAACGAGCGAGTATATATACCAAAGCTCTTCAGCTCACGGCAACATTGATAACGGATCAGCTCAGATCTCACATTGTATCCAGCCCCCACAATGCAGCTCAGCATGCATGTTCAAACCGGCTCTCGCTCCCAACAGCTCAGCTCTCATATGTTCAGTTTTCTCATTTTGTTCTGCTCTCACGTACGATTCAGCTTACGAACCACAATTAGCTTTCACGCTAGTAGATCGAGTGCCCTCCAGCGCAGGGGAAACGATCAGCTCTCACCAAACCCGACTGCCAGCAACAGCTCTCATCTGGTCTGAAATCCATGAACAGCTCTCGCCTAAGCTGTGCATCACCATCAGCTTACGCCAAAGCTAATTTCACCAACCAGCATAGCACAACCCCCGTAATCTGATCTCTCAGTTAAGGGCATCCAAAACATCCCTAAGCTGAATCCAGCTTACACTCATACAGAAATATCCCAGAGCTGTTCGCCTCTGTGCTGTTGTCCCAAAACAACTCGAAGCAAAAAACTCGGTCAAGTACAACAAATCAGTTCAGCTCAGAACTGTTCCACTCAGATCAGCTCGCGCCTGATCTGATCCATGCCAAACTCGATACGAAGGTTACCAACAGCTTACATCAGAACTGTCCTTCCCCATCATCTTTCGTGCAAATCTGACCGCACAAATAGCTTGCGTCACGCACATCAGTACAGATCACACTAGCAGATCAGATCTCACGAGTCCATCACATGTTAAAACTCACAGTACCACCAAACAACTTGTGCAGCATCAGGTCAGATCGCATCCTTTCAATCAGCTCAGGATGCTATATCCAGATTACGACAGCCAAACAACCCGCTTGCGTCACGCACATCAGTACAGATCACACTAGCAGATCAGATCTCACGAGTCCATCACATGTTAAAACTCACAGTACCACCAACAACTTGTGCAGCATCAGGTCAGATCGCATCCTTTCAATCAGCTCAGGATGCTATATCCAGATTACGACAGCCAAACAACCCGTGATACTCTCAGATCGCAGAACATAAACTTTGAACAGCCCGTGAACTTAGATCAGCACAGAGCATTCAACTCAGCTTACGTTCTCCATAACAGTAAGTTCTATAAAAGCTCAGCTCATCATACTCCGATCAGCTTAGGTCGCACTCATCCACAACAGCTCACAGCCCTCAGGCCAGCGCATATCGTCCAGCTCATTTCGCGTACTCTCCTCTCAGCTAGAAGTACGTAGATCAGCTTAGAGTACTCAACACAGTATGCATCACTCAGGTCATCTTGCGATGCTCTATTCAAATTTCACTGCTCATCCAGTTCACGACGCTTTCAGATAAACTCACGCACCCCGATCTCAAGGTACCTAATTATACGAGCTCGCTATGGTCTACCCAGCTCACAAGATTCAGCTTGCGACGCTGCGTAACTCCCAAAACTGTATCCAGCTTATGTCTACTTCCTAATCTGCTATCAGCTCAGAGCGCTGCACTGGACTGGTTCACACTACAGTAGTAGCAGCTCAGCTCACATGGCCAGCACGACTAAATACAACACAGGACTCACCTGTCAGCTTGCACCCGATCTGACCCAGCTCACAATTATATAGAAAGCTTCTAAGGTGAACCTCTCATACTATAAGACCCGCTCACTCCGAACTTCTATAGTTCTCCAACAACCACAAATCATCTTGCACTCCAAAGATCAGCACAAGCCACTCAAACAGCTCGCACCCGTGTTGGTCTAAACATAAACCCAAGGCAGATTCCACTATCAGCTTAGCACGAACCATAGGATCAGCTTGCGTCTGAGCTGATGCACCTTAGCCGATACTCTCTAAGCTGAAATAACCTCGATTATTTTACCACTAATATGTATTGATCAGGCCGTTAATCATCTTGGCTAATTACAGTCTTAACAGGCATCACCCCTCGTCAAGTATTTGGTGCCTCACACCCTTACCCCATTTCCCACTCTTTGAAATAGAAAAACCATCTCCAAAGACTCAATACAGTCCTCAGCCATGAACGGATTGGTAGTACCTGAGAGCTCCTTCGGACTCATATTACGGAAAGCTAATAAACTTCCTTCAATTACACCCTCCGAGCAGCCACAACTTTCTGCTTCAGTAAGCATGTCAAACCGACTAATAATTCTCCATTAGACTAAGGGGCTGGAGTGGAGGTGGGTCTCGCCTCTCTTCCTCGTCCCATGAGTTCCTGCTCATTCATCGTCTGGGAGGCATTTAATGTATAGTCCAAGATCACACGTAACCAACATGCATATGTGGTAAAACATTTGATCCAATACTCTAATAACATTTAAAACATTTTACTTTAAACACTCATATTTTAAAACTTTAACAACTTACAAACTTGAGGCACAACTCTTGAGCTTCTCGAAACTGGCAGCAGGGACAACCCTTCAGAACCTGGCTCTGATACCAACTGGAACGACCGAACTTAGCTAAAATATTTTTCCTTTAAATAAAAAGGACAAGAATTTTTTTTTATAAATGGTAACGGTCACTATTCATGTGAATAGCACTGTTCACGTGACTAGTAGCTTGAAGAAATCTTTCCCAAATTTTTCGGAAACTAGAAATTCATCACTATGAGACTAAAAAATCAAATAATGTCATAACGCAACTAAACGTATATCTCAAGGAAAATTTCAGCGTCAACGTCTCAAAAGCATATAATTTAAAAGAAAATCCATAATGAAAATTTTCCTCCAAAAATACTCATAAATTTCCATCAACATAAAAATGCGGAAGCTACAAAGGTCTCGGCAGTGCGCTGCCCTTGTCCAAGCTCCTCAAGCGTTGTCGCCTTGAACCTCAACGTTGCTAATGCCTTCACACAATCAGATCTAGTGAGCCCAATGGCTCAGCAAGTTCAAACCTGAATAGCAAATAATAAATATACATCCAAATGCATTAAAATATCAATACTAAAAATACGTTTTAAACTAAACATCCGAACTTTAAAAGAACTTTAAACTTTAACTTCATACCTCATCTTTCAAAATTATTTAAATAAAACTTAACCTCAAATCCTCAAATTAACAGCATGGCATGTAAATAACATAAAAATCCTCAATGAAACATTTTGATGAAGTTTGCTCATTGATGCAACCCCTCTGTTCGCTTGATCAAGCTATAAACCATAGTACTAGGTTGTAATAGCTCTACGGACCTCTTGCGCCGTAGTCACTATCCCCCTCTAATATAGCTCTACGGAACTCATGCGCCGTAGTCACCATATTCCTCTACGTCTTGGTCACAGTCAAACTCGCACTCCTAAAAATAATTTTCTTCATTTTCTTTTAAAACATCAACATCACGTCTCATGCCATTAACATCATAAAAATTCATCCTTTTCATTTTCAAAAGCTTGTTGCCCGTAAACAAATTTTCAATGTGTTATAAAATATAGAAATTTTAGCCGAGATCAATTGGAATCGTCCTAGTTTTCTCAACGGGATACTCGGACCCGCACGGTCTCAACGAGTCACCAGACAAGCCCAAAACTCATCACAACCCACCCAAGCCTTGAGAATATAATTTTACACATTGTAAACATGTTTACAAGCCATAAAAATGCTATTCGGATGCTTTTGGGGTGCTTCCACGGCCTCAAGAATTTCAGCGCGACATGCTGTCTCTCCTTGGCTCCTATTCGGGTCCGTATGAATTCTAGCTTATTAACTATAATACAACAGCCCCTAACCTAGTTCTTGACCTTCCTAACATGTATTAGGACTCTACAACACCTCCATAACCTACTGTACCAGACCACAAGATGCCACACAACTCAAACACACCAACCATCACTCGCCTCTCATGGCCCTCTTCATGTGTGTACCAGCTTCAACTTAATGACTCCTCACGCTTCCTAGCTTCGACCTAGACCAGATCCAACAACTCTAGGACTCCCCTAACATCCATACAGAGCCAGCAACAATCCTCTTTTGAGCCACGATCGCACAGCATTAAGGCAGGATCCTCCACACCGTACAATCGTTGCCCTCCTCTCCTCACAGCACTCACACACTTGGTTCCTCTTGTCCTGCACGTCCAGCAATGATAAACTGCTATGTTCCCTCTCAAAACTCGCCAATACATCCCCCCTCAACCCCTAGACTAATCACAACAGTCCCTGCAATGCTGGACAGCAGCACATCACGGAAAGATGCAGAACACGAAGGGGTGACAGCAACTTCCAGCATGGTGTTACTTGCTGTCCATCCTCTTTCCTAGCCGTCCAGACATCAACCTTCACGTTATAATCCTTCTAAACTCAACATAACATCCACCTAAAGGTCCTATAATGGATGATTCAGCCCTTGGACACTTTTGGACAGTGATACAACTCAAAACATTTCAACCAACATCCTACAGCAGCATGTACGTGCAGAAAGTGCAGCCCGCTATCCCGCTTTTCCATGCACGACCAGACCACTAACATTGATGTTCTAGACCTTCAAACCTCAAACTATCATCCACCTAAAGGTATTCTAATGGCAGCAACAGCCCCTGGAAAGCTCAAAAGCTGAAACTTTCAAAAACATGCAGCAAGAAGGAAATGTTACGACGACTTCTGTCAAAATATCAGCATATTGCCTCCAACGAAAATTAAAACATTTTCTCATGCATAAATTCGAATCAACACACATATATGATCTGAAAAGTGGCAGAAAAAAGATTTAAAAAACTTGCCTTTTGTTGTAAATAATGCGAATATACGTTTTCCGGAGGCGTTAGGATGAATCGGGAAGAAACTTCCTACACTTTGACTCCTTGAAACTCTGGGCCACCCTAGTTTTATTATTATTTTGTTTTTGAGGGAGAATGTAGGCTGAGGAGGTAGGGAATGAGGGAAAAAATCTGATGGTAATGTGAATGAGTAGGTTTTAAGTGTGGCTAATTAGGCTTTGTGCACAATTAGGTCCATTAATAAATAGTTTAGTTGCCCAAGCACAAATTAAATCCTAATTATACACACCAAAAATTTCATTTTGTGGCCTAAAATTTCGAAATTTGTTTATAAAAAAATTATATTCTACTCTTACCGGCTCAATTGCAAGGAACCTAACTAAAACGGACATAGCGCTCAAAAATCATATTTTGCTTACTCGCTACTAAAACTTTAAAGTTCAAATTAAAGAAAAATTTTTTTTTTGTCTTCTAAAATATTTAAAATAAATTTTGGAATATTTTTAAAGTCACCTCTATCGTCCCGATCATCCCTCCATAGCCCGGCAACGGATATTCACCTGAAATCGAAAACCTCAAGAAACACATTTAAAATCTCAAAATAAAATCATCATTTATATTTTAAAGCATCAATTAAAATTTAAATCATTTTAAAACTTTTCTCTCATGCATGTGGTTTACGTGAGTAAATCTCGGACGCTACAGAATTACTGTCAGAAGGGCTGACATCTGTGAATGAGTTTCCTACCAATCTGATAGATGAAGCAAGGAGAGCTTTTTCTGCTACTGGAGAGCCAATCAAAACTTCTTGCAAAGAGAAGGGGATGAAGATAGAGTTTCATCTGTTGAATGATATTCTGGCCAAGACAGTTACAGCAAAAGCCGGTTCTTTTGATGCGGTAACACACAAAAGGTTTCTGCTCATGACAGCTATCCACTGTGAAATCAAGATAAATTGGAGCAGATTATTGTTTGATATTCTGAACGAGATGGTGACTCCCTCATCAAAGCAAGCCAGGGGGTTTGCAGTTCAACTTTGTATTCTACTAAAGGGAGCCCCAGGTCTGATTTTGGGGGAATCGAAGTCGTTCCCACCTCTGAAGGTTCTTACTATCAAGACTGGTGGCACCTACATAGCTAAGAACAAATCATTTCCGACATATTCTGAAGAGGTGAAGGAGAAGGTAGTGGTGGAGAAGGTTGTTAATGCAGCAGTGAAGAGGAGACCAGCTCCTGCTGCTGAACCTGTTGTTAAGAAAAAACGTACTACTGTTGGGAGAGCCGCTCCAAAAGAAAAGGATTTATCTATTGTACCAGTGGTACAATATGCTGAGCCAATTTCTCTAGTCCCTTCTGGGAGCCCCATAGTCCAAAGAAGCAAAGATCCCAAACGAAAATTAATTTTTCAAGAGGAGACATATGATGAGGAGACAGAAAAGGAGGAACAAGATGCGGAGGAGACTGATAAGGAGGAGCAATTTGAGGAAGCAATTGACTCTGAGGACACGGAACCCTTGACAAAGGTTCTGAAGCTTACTGAAACATAAGTGTCTGATGAAGAGTCACTGCCGATTGATGAAATTTTTAAATTTGGTCACGCAATAGAATTCAAGGAAGTGGACTGGCACAAGGCCACCCATCCTAAAATTTACCCTACTGACAAGGGGAATGCGCCCCTTGCGGAGGAGATAAATGGCAATCCAACCAAAGAGAATTTTGCCTTTATTTCTGCAGATGTCGATTTTCTTGTATAGATTCGAGATGCAGTTATAGAGGCGATAGTTTCATTCTTTAATTCTTTTAGAATTCGTCGCCTATCATCTTTGGTGTCTGTTTCAGATCTTGCCGCAAAAGAAGTGAAGATGCTGAAATGGGCTGAGACATATTCGTTACAGACAGCTGTTCAGAGGCTCTTGTACATTACGGATAAATACAGAGATATGCTTCTTAGGAAATTTTTGGAGGCTAGGTGCAGCAATTTTGAATCCGGAACTCCCACTTCAGCCATTGATCTTCATGTTTTGGATTTGCTATCAGAAGCTCATCGTCTTGTATTGGTAAAATTGATTGAGCAACTGAGGATACATAAGCTGGAGTGGACACGACCGTTGACCTCAAATCTGCTTGGAGGAAGTGATGAACAAGGAATAGGATTTCATTCAAAATTTTATCCAAGTATTTCTTCAATTAGCTAGGTAAGGTCTCTACTCTTTACTGATGGGTCTTGGACAGTAGTACAGGGTGCAGATCCTAAGCCTATGAGGTTAGCGTGGCAAATTATTTCAAAACAGAAGAATCCACTACCTCAGAGGAGGTTTGTGGATGCTTTTGCTCCGATTTGTGTTTTCATTGAACCAGTCCAGGACATTGATTCTCGAAGACCTTAGACTACGTTTTTTCAGAAACTAGGCAGAGATTTGTACAGAAGTTGTTTAGTTTTCTCCTTTTGGACATCTTCAGCCAGTAGGTTCAGTCAATCTTTGTACATATATAGTTGTCGTTAATTCAGATTTGGATACAAAGACAGTTCCTATTGGAATTTTTTATTCATTCAGCACGGTCAGAGTGATGAAGGTTTTGTTGATTTCTTCGTACTGTAGATCTCAGATAGTTCGCCTTCTTCAAGTCCAAGTTCATCAAGTTCGACTTCAACCAGCTCGTCTTCTTCCAGTGATTCTAGTATGCACTTTTCAGAAGATATTCCTCAGATTGAATGCCAACTGTTGTTTTCCATCTACCAACTTCATAGAATCGAATGCACAGCTCCAAGCATCTATTGATCAGATTCGATTCGAGCTGGTGCAGACTCGAGAACGTGTAGAGGAGCTCAAATCAGAGCTTTCACAAAAGATTACAAAACTTGAGCTCGCTTTTTCACAATCTACCTCGTGACAAGATATGGTCTTTAGGGCTCAAATCAATGACTGTTAGGACCGAGAACAACTAAACAGCGCTGCTATTGAAAAATAAAAAATTTTGCGCTGCTATAAAGAGATGCAATACCTCGGGTTCTTGAACATTAAAACAGAGCACCGGAGCCAGATCTGGTATGAAATAAAATCATGCGGAAAACTCCAGAACTGAATCCAAAATTTTAAAACAACTCGGCGCAAAAAAGATTTCTGTAAACATAAATCTGTTCGACTTACTGTGTGTGCAATGATGTATGCGTGCATGCTAAATAAGTGCATATTCGGAATAAATAACAGAGTACAATACAAAGCTATTTGTTTATGAAAGTTCAGACATCAATGTCCTACGTCTTCCCTTCTTCCTCCTCGGAAGGTTCCACTAGAAGATTTGATCTACACATCGTGTACAGACCCGATCTCGCAACCAGCAGCTGCGAGAACTCCTAGACTCCACCAGCCCTCGGCTGTCCCTCACTTGTTTTAAGCCTATGTGAGAAAGGCTACAAACACAAAGTTTAACGTTGTCGTGCTTGGACGGGATCTGATTTTTGATTGTGATTCACTCGCTAAGCAATTACGCACATCTCTCAAAATATGCGAGTGAATCTGTGTGTGTGATATTTTACAGTGTATCGCTCAACCCTCAAATGAATAAATCTCACACACTGGGAAAACGCTTCTACGAAAGCTGATTGAGACTCAGCAGTAGACACTCGTTATGCACTCCTCTCTAATAGTTGTATACTGCTTCGTCTCCAATTTTCTTCCCTCTGTATATTTGCACTCTGTCAAAAAATCTCCTATAAAAATCATCTTTCTTCAATAGTGCTTCTTGTATATATATTTGCTTCCCCAAATATGGTCGTTAGATTAATTACAATTCCTTTCTGCGCTTGTTACGGCTAATTCATCGTCTTCCCAAATGTGTGCAATGCTCCTCTGTATATTGTACTATTTCCCAGAATAGTACAAATCTTGTCCCATTGATTTAAGGCGTTTGCACGACTCAATTTCAGCCATTGATTCTTTCCATCTTGAGCGTTGATTGCATCCCAACAGCTGAATGTGCTCCAACAAATTGTTCAACAGCTGTTCGCTCAGCTGTTGTCTTTTCTTCGTCACAATACTTCGCGCAACAGCTGGTTCACCTTTATTGCAATAGCTGGGAAGAGGTTCTTGCGACTGGTTGTCCAGACGCTGGTCTTAAAACCGGGTGATATGATGTGCTTGCATCTGGTTGTCCAGCTGGTGGTAACGATACCATTTGAAAGTCTGTGCTTGCAGCTGGTACACCAGTCGTTGGTCTTGAAATACTTTCGACTGGATCACTGTAGCTATCTGCTGGTTTTCCCTAGGAGATGTACCTGCTGGTTATCACCATCGCAACACCATACTGAATCTTAGCGCGAAGGCAAAACGCTGTCGTATCATCCAAACGACATCGTTTTGCTATCTCTAACGTCATGTACCATCGACTGGTTGTACTGTAGCTTGCGATTGGATGACCTGTAGCTTGCGACTGGATGTACTGTAGCTAGCGACTGGATGTACTGTAGCTTACTGCTGAAAGCTTGCAACAGCTGGTTGCATCTACTGTTTAGCGCTACGGCTGATACACTGTTAAGAGTTAAACGACGTCGCTCCATCTCTTGCGCTTATCTTATCAACTGCTGATTGTGATGACATCACTACTGACTTCATCATCGCTGATACCAGCTCTTCTTGTGAGACCTGATTTTGTATTAAGGATTAATTGTTGGAATTAATCGGTTGATCATGAGATTTTGTGGTTTAGATCTCTGTTTTGAGTTTCATTTTCGGGTTCCATTTCATGTGTTGAGCAATTCTGGATGTTTTCGTGTTTTTGAGTTTTGAGGCAAAAGCTGGTTTGTGGGCTAGCAGCTGGTCGGTGGCGAAAACAGTCGTAGCTTGTTTTCGTAGCGCAGAGCTTGAAACGCCGTCGTTTGAGATGTTGCCACTGGTGTTTCGTGTATTGCGACTGGTTGTGCACTGTAGCTGCGACTGGTATTGTGCGAGGAGTTGTTGCGTCTGGATAAGCAGTCGAGAGCTATGGTCAACACGGGTCAGCGCTCCTGTGCTTGCGACTGGTTGTGTTGGTACGTTGCGACTGGTACCAGACGAGGGAAGAATTGTGCGTTGTTTTGCGTCTTGCGTCTGGATGACCAGCAGCTAGTATTAAGGATTGTGCATCCTATGCGACGTCGTCTGGATAAGTTGGTGCGACGCCGTTTCGAGGACCAGTAGATGGTTTGCCTTGTGAGTGATTTTAGTGTCCGGTCGACTGGCTGTCCAGCTTTTGTATTTCGAAACAGCGTCTGGTTGTCCAGCTGCGAGAGATTGTTCGCTACTGTAGTTAGCGACTGGTTTTGTTTAGCATGGCTGGAGTTTCATTAGCTGTTGGTTCTTGCGTCTGCTGGATTGGGAATTGTTAGTGTCGACTGGTTTTGTCGGAAGACAATTATTGGTTTTGTTTTCCAGTCGTTGCTAGTGCTATATATAGGAAGACTTGGCCTTCGAATTGTGATATCATTTCCCATACTTAGCAAATATTTCCAGCCTTTCGTTCCTTATCTTTCGAACCCTAGAACACTGTTCAGCCGTGAGCTTTTCCGGAGTTTTCCCGTCGTTTCGATGGTTATTTTGGCTCGTGCGAGGTAGCATTGGACTCCTCTTGAGAAGCTCTTCCAATTCATACAAGTTTTAGAAGCTGTAATTGGCTAGTCGAGGAACGCGAAGTTGCTGCCGTTCGAGTGTTGCGTCGATTTGGTAGAACTACGTTCTGGTTCTCGGTGAGACCTTGTTCCTAGCCATAGTTTTAAGCTTTCTATGTTATTGTTGAGGTATATTGGGTAGCTGGTCGAGTGAGACTCCCAGCCGTGAGCTTGGTTAGCAACCTGTTAGATTTACGTTGTGTATGCCGTGTGTTTAACAGGCTTTTACCAGAGTCTTCGGGATTTCTCGCAGGGTTAGTTGTTGCTCAGTATAAGGTACGGATTTGAGCTTGTTTTACAGCGAAGTTATGGCTTGGATGAATTGTAGTCGCTGGTATGTGGAATTTCCGTGCCTGCTGGTTGTGTTCTGTTGAGAATTATGTATGCTATTTGTGTATTTGCTGCGTTGCATATGTTTATATGCTGGCATTCCCGCATGTTGCATACACGCATGGTATTCCTTTCCAGTTTTGGTAGTCCTTGTACCATTGTTGCATTGTTATTGTTTTCTTACCAGGATGTGAGGGCGTTCCTTGGCATCTCATGCATAGCACCTGCATTTTATTCATTGCTGTTATTTCTGTTGTATTGTTGCTCTCCGTACTGGGGTTTGACCCCATGTCCCTCCGGGGCTTGGTTGTTTCTTGTTGCGTTGTTTTCAGGAAACCCAGGTTCTACAGCTGGTCGTGGTTTCAACCCAGCTGGTGGTGCCCCAGGAGGTGGCTAGTGTGTCCCAGTAGCATATAGCATATATATATATGTATCACTTAGCCAGGGGGATGCCCTGCGCTTTGTTGTTGTACCCGTAGGGGGGATTTGATACATGTTTGAATTATGTATGCTTTGTTGTTGATTGTTTTATGATTTGGGAAACTTATTTTAAGTATCATTGTATTTTAAATTATATGTTTAAAACCGTCGGGCCTAAAAGCAAAAATTTTACCCACTTTTTGATAGCGTCCGCATGTGTTTATCTGTTGTGAGCACGAGGCCTGACATTTTTGGTATCAGAGCTTAAACTGGGATAAGCTCAATTCCTTTGATCACACTTGAGTCTAGGCACAGTGTTGCGTATTGCATGTGCTTGACTTATATGACTACGTGCTGCATATTTTGTGTTATATGCTTTCCTTGCTGTATCTGTTCTGTTTTTCCTTATCCTGTTGAGTGTTTTAGATGCCGCCTAGACGTCGTTGTCGTATTAGGGGTCTCTTCCAGGAATCAGGAGGACAGAATGAGGATCAGTCTAGTGCGCCTAGTCATACTCTTGAGATTAGTGGAGAGGAGGAGGCTGCAGCTCCGCCGGCTCCGGTAGAGAGAATGGATGTGGTCATAGCTCGGTTTCAGAGGATGAGTCCTCCTATCTTTAATGGTGATGAGTCGAGTGAGGACGCGGATTCTTGGCTCCATAGCGTCATACATCTGTTTGATCGAGCCCAGTATGACCACGATATCCGATTGAGGATGGTGACCCTTTTGTTGAGGAAGTCCGCAGAGCGTTGGTGGAGAGGTACGTCTAGTACCTTACTGGAGACTGGTGTTGGCATTACTTGGGACACTTTCTTTCGGGTCTTCACGCAGGAGTATGTCCCCGACTCCTATGTAGCTGCCCGTGAGCGGGAGTTCGAGTTCTTGGAACAAGGTTTGTTGTCTGTACGCGAGTACGCTCGCAAGTTTTCTGCTTTGTTGGCGTATGTTCCGCATGTTGCTGGCCGGGAGAGGGCCAAGAGCACCAGGTTTGTGGAAGGCTTGAATGGGGATCTGTACCAGAGCGTTTTGACAAGCAAGCCCAAATCTTATGCTGAGGCTGTGGATACTGCTATCCACATCGAGGAGGGCATGAAGAGCCGAAGTGCGCGTAGAGTGCAGGTGGCGCAGGCGGTGCAGGGTGGTAGACCCGCTGGCCAGGGAGCTCAGTCGTCCCAGAGTTCTCAGTCCATGCATTTTCATCAGCAGCAACAGCAGCAGGTAGCTCAGCAGTCTGGCCGTCAGAGGTTTCGACCCCGCGGTCAGCAATTCAAGAGAAGTCTGGGTCAGGGTCTTCTGGTTCTGGTAGTTCGAGTAGCAGCGGCTCTCGGGCGGAGTTTTGTGGTTTTTGTGGTGGAAAGCATT
>KV004520.1:291897-307879 GCA_001598015.1 Dorcoceras hygrometricum | reverse complement strand
GTCGTTGTACATCTCTAAGGATCAAGAGCATCTTAACACTACGGGTTGGAAATTCTGCCCGGACGAGGATTGCGTGATGGTTTCATCTTTCCAAGTGGAACCGCAGATTGTTTCTAGCATTCGAGCAGCTCAGAGGACCGATCCGTCAATCCACGAGTTGAAGATGAAAGTCAGGGCTGGCGAATTTGAGGACTATTCTGTCTCGTCCGATGGTTGTTTGCGTTTTCGGGGCAGGTTGGGTGTGCCCAATTTGATTGGTTTGAAGGAGGAAATCCTTCGAGAAGCGCACTGTAGCAGACATAGTGTTCATCCTGGTGCACGGAAGATGTACCATGCTTTGAAGCCGCACTTTTGGTGGGCTGGCCTGAAGAGCGATGTTGCTGGTTTTGTCGCTCGTTGTTTGAATTGCCAGATGGTAAAGGCCGAAAGGATGAGACCTGGTGGTCTGTTGCAGAGTTTAGAGGTGCCCCAATGTAATTGGGAGCACATTGCGATGGATTTCGTAACGCATTTGCCTCGTTCCAGCCGAGGATGCGATGCTGTTTGGGTAGTTGTAGACCGTTTGTCTAAGTCTGCACACTTCATTCCCTATGGGATGACCTTCTCGTTGAAGAAAATGGCGAAGCTGTACGTTGATTTTGTTGTTAGATTGCACGGTGTGCCTGTTTCAATTGTGTCTGATCGAGATCCGAGGTTTACTTCCAGGTTTTGGAAGAGTTTGCAGACAGCTTTGGGCACTAGATTGGCTATGAGTACCGCGTATCATCCCCAGACAGATGGCCAATCTAAGCGGACTATCCAGACGTTAGAGGATATGTTGCGTGCTGTTGTGTTGGATTTCGGAGGTAGTTGACAAGACGCGTTGTCTTTGGTTGAGTTTTCGTATAATAACAGCTACCAAGTGACGATTGGCATGGTGCCTTTCGAGGCTTTGTATGGCCGCAAGTGCAGATCGCCAGTGTGTTGGGAAGAAGTGGGGGACAAGCAGCTATCTGCCCCTGACTTTGTGCAACAGATGAAAGATCACGTGGATCTTATTAGACAGGGGATGAAAGCTGCCCAGGATCGCCAAGCCAGTTATGCGAATAAGAGGCGTCGACCTCTTGAGTTTCAGGTTGGTGATCTTGTATTTCTCAAGGTTTCTCCGTTTCGTAGTGTGATGCGCTTTGGACGCAAGGGAAAGTTAGCCCCTCGTTACGTTGGTCCGTATGAGATTGTCGAGAGGATTGGACCGTTGGCGTATCGTTTGTTGTTGCCATCCGAGTTATCTTCTCTACATGACGTCTTTCACGTTTCCATGTTGAGGAAGTACGAGCCAGATCCGTCTCATGTGCTTGGAACTGACGAGGTAGAGCTAGATCAGTCGTTGAGCTATCAGGAATACCCTTTGCAGATCCTTGGCAGAAAATAGAAACAGTTGAGGAGTAAGACCATTCCGTTGGTGATGGTACAGTGGAGCAACCATGGTAGGGAAGAAGCTACTTGGGAGCTGGAAGAGAAGATGCAGCGCGAGTGGCCGCATCTGTTTGAGTAGCTGTTAGGCTATATCTTTCCAGTAGCTTGTAGTTTTGCTGTTTTCTTCCTTAGTTGTTGTGATCTGTTTGCTCAGTTATTTTGAACTCTTGGCCTAGTGTTGGGCGAGTTCTGGTGTTAGTTTTTGCTTCTAATTTAGTCTCTGCTGTTGTTTGTTGATTCAGAATTGTTGTTGTGATTTCGAGGACGAAATCCTTTTTAGTGGGGGAGAAATGTGAGACCTGATTTTGTATTAAGGATTAATTGTTGGAATTAATCGGTTGATCATGAGATTTTGTGGTTTAGATCTCTGTTTTGAGTTGCATTTTCGGGTTCCATTTTGTGTGTTGAGCAATTCTGGATGTTTTCGTGTTTTTGAGTTTTGAGGCAAAAGCTGGTTTGTGGGCTAGCAGCTGGTCGGTGGCGAAAACAGTCGTAGCTTGTTTTGGTAGCGCAGAGCTTGAAACGCCATCGTTTGAGATGTTGCGACTGGTGTTTCGTGTATTGCTACTGGTTGTGCACTGTAGCTGCGACTGGTATTGTGCGAGGAGTTGTTGCGTCTGGATAAGCAGTCGAGAGCTATGGTCAACGCGGGTCAGCGCTCCTGTGCTTGCGACTGGTTGTGTTGGTACGTTGTGACTGGTACCAGACGAGGGAAGAATTGTGCGTTGTTTTGCGTCTTGCGTCTGGATGACCAGCAGCTGGTATTAAGGATTGTGCATCCTATGCGACGTCGTCTGGATAAGTTGGTGCGACGCCGTTTTGAGGACCAGTCGATGGTTTGCCTTGTGAGTGATTTTAGCGTCCTGTCGACTGGCTGTCCAGCTTTTGTATTTCGAAACAGCGTCTTGTAGATCGCGTTTGAGTTCCTGCTGGTTGATCAGCAGATTTAGAGGTCAACGCGGGTCAACTTTCCTGTAGCTCGAAGATGATGCGTCGTCGTTTCGTTGTTGCGACTGGAAGTCCAGCTGCGAGTGAGTTTCGACGCTATTGCTTGCTGCTGGTATTTCGCGAGAGCTAGCGACTGGATGACGTCAGTGGAGCGACGTCGTTCGAATTAGTTGCAACGCTGCGTTTTGTAGTTGCGACTGGATCCAGCAGAGAGAAGCGTTGCGTTGTTTTGTCTTGCGACTGGATACCCAGCTGCTGGTAGTATGCAACATCGTCTGAGTAAGTTGGTGCGACGCCGTTTTGAAGAACCAGCTGTTAGTTATTTTAGCGATTGTTGGTGAGATCAGCTGTTGGTTCTTGCGTCTGCTGGTTTGAGAAATTGTTTACGTCGACTGGTTTTGTCGGTGGACAATTACTTGAAGTGATTCCAGTCGTTGCTAGTGCGATTTACAGGAAGACTTGGTCTTCGAATTGTGATATCAATTCCATACTTAGCAAACATTTTCCAGCCTTTCGTTCCTTATCTTTCGAACCCTAGAACACTGTTCAGCCATGAGCTTTTCCGGCGATTTTCCGTCGTTCCGGTGGTTGTTTTGGCTCGTGAGAGGTAGCGTTGGACTCCTCTTGAGAAGCTCTTCCAATTCATACCAGTTTTAGAAGCTGAATTTGGCTAGTTTAGGAACGCGAAGTTTCTGCCGTTCGAGTGTTGCGTCGATTTGGTAGAACTACGTTCTGGTTTTCGGTCAGACCTTGTTCCTAGCTTTAGTTTTTAAGCTTTCTATGAATTGTTGAGGTATATTGGGCAGCTGGTCGAAGTGAGACTCCCAGTCGTGAGCTTGATTAGCAACCTGTTAGAATTACGTTGTGTGTGCCGTGTGTTTAACAGGCTTTTACCAGAGTCTTCGGGATTTCTCGCAGGGTTAGTTGTTGCTCAGTATAAGGTACGGATTTGAGCTTGATTTACAGCGAAGTTATGGCTTGGATGAATTGTAGTCGCTGGTATGTGGAATTGCCGTGCCTGCTGGTTGTGTTCTGTTGAGAATTGTGTATGCTATTTGTGTATTTGCTGTGTTGCATATGTTTATATGCTTGCATCCCCGCATGTTGCATACACGCATGGTATTCCTTTCCATTTTTGGTAGTCTTTGTACCATTGTTGCATTTTTATTGTTTTCTTACCAGGATGTGAGGGCGAGCGGCAATACCGCACTCTCATCTCCCTGCTGGGATCGTAGCCACCATGAGCCGAGTGGTTAACTACCACAGTTCATGGGCGAGGCAACAGTAGGTTGAGTAGTTTGATGCATCCGGTAAGTGGGTGTAGTATCATGGCGAGTGGCTCACTACCACACTGTGAACACACCCCGTGGCCATTGTTAGTTGTCGATGATTCTTGGAGCTATGTTTGAGTTCCTTAGCTCCCTTGTGGGTCGAGCTTTCCATTGTTCCTTGGCGTCTCATGCATAGCACCTGCATTTTATTCCTTGCTGTTATTTCTGTTGTATTGTTGCTCTCCGTAGACCCCATGTACCTCCAGGGCTTGGTTTGTTTCTTTGTTGCGTTGTTTTCAGGAAACCCAGGTTCTACAGCTGGTCGTGGTTTCAACCCAGCTGGTGGTGCCCCATGAGGTGGCTAGTGTGTCCCGGTAGCATATAGCATATATATATATGTATCAATTAGCCAGGGGGATGCCCTGCGCTTTGTTGTTGTACCCGTATGGGGGATTTGATACATGTTTGAATTATGTATGCTTTGTTGTTGATTGTTTTATGATTTGGGAAACTTATTTTAAGTATCATTGTATTTTAAATTATATGTTTAAAACCGTCGGGCCTAAAAGCGAAAATTTTACCCATTTTTTGATAGCGTCCGCATGTGTTTATCTGTTGTGAGCACGAGGCCTGACACTTCTGACGTCATGGTTGTTGATTCTCGATTCCTTCAATAGCAACGCTGACGTCATCATTGCTGAATACTTCTACTGCTGAATCCATCTTCTCCAGCTTCTCTTGTTCATCATACAATTCAGACTTCTTCTGTTCATTATCTTTATTTTGCTTCTGACCAGATTTCATCTTCGTTCAATCTTCCAGATTTCTCTTTTATCTAACAGCTACTAAATGCTTCTTTTCACTATTGAATCTTCTTCATTAACCTTCTTCAACAGAAAGCTTCTCTAACAGATTTCTCCTGTTATCATCTGCACACTCATGTAGAGTTGTTAGAAACACAATAATAAGTTTTGTGTAATTCAAAATTCAATCTGCATCTGTTGACACAGATCCATCAATAACGTCTGTGGGGAGGTACAGATTCAGAAGGTTTCTTTTACGCATGAATTGACTGCTTTTCGTTTGGAAACTCAGGAGGGCCTCTCTACTCTTCGTGCCCAACTCTTAGAAATCATTGCCTATATCAGTAAAGGGCATGATGACAAAAAGGGGGAAGGAAGTACTAGTGGTTCGCAGCCTCAAGAAAGAACCAGGCCTGCTGGAGGTGGAGGTGGTGGAAGCAGAAGTGAACCTTGTAACAGAGGAAGTAGTTCGTGAAGTAGAAGTTCTTGTTTTAGCCAATGGTTTTCTTAAGTAGTTTTTCAGTTCTTGTACAAAACTCTTGTACTTAGCTGTTCTTATTGAAAATATAAAAAAGGCTTGGAGAAATTTATTTTTATCTTTTTTAAGTCAAAAGCTGCTAAGTTTTGTCATCACCAAAAAGGGGGAAATTGTTAAGATAAATTTATTAGTTTTGCTGATAACACAAACAAGACAAAGAACTGAATTTAAGTCTACCAGATTTGGAGTAGAAGTAATCGGGGACTCAGATTTGTTCAGAGGCCTTAAGTATCAATTTTGTTCAGAGGCTTATACATCATATCCGAGTGTATCAGATCCGAGTATATCAGATTCAGAGACTCGGAACTGAAGGTATCAGTTAATCTAAGAGGTTTAGTTAACAGAATTAGCTTAGATAAGATTTCAGTTCAGTACAGAGGTTTCTTCTAAAGATCAGATCTGATCAGAGGTTTCTAAGGTACAGAACAGAGAGGGATTTCAGATTTCACAAAGGTACAGATAAAGAGAGCAAAAAGGGGAAGTATTCATAAAAGAAAAAGATTTTGAAGCTCATATATATACAAAAGCAGATTTGAGATCAAAGCCGAAGAATAGTTCAGATCCGAAACAGATTTCAGATCACAGCTTCAGATCTTAACAGCTATGTGCTCCAGATGATTCAACGATCGAGATTATTGCGTATAAATCCTGTAAGACGAAGTGTATTAAAGTTGTCCAAGATCAGAGCTCTTTGGAGTATATCGTACAGAACGCAGAGTTGGTTCAATTGCTATTTTGGTATAAAGTATACCAAACTCTGAGAACAGCCGACAAACCCCTACACCAACATTAATGGCGCAATTAATCCTCGGTACTATGAAGATATTAAAAAATGGTTTGTGTCGACTGTCTCATTGATAACCGTTGAAGATGGATGCATACAAATAGCTGAAATGATTCAAGCAGGAAGAACACTTGACACTCTCGGTGATTCACCATTTTACAAGTCTTCGTCGTCTTCTTCATCGTGCTTCTCTTTTAGAATCAATCCCAACTCTCAAAATCTCAAAGAACGTTTCCTAAAGTTTTTCAATTCTTAATATTCTAGATTTTCCTTCTGGTTTACATTTGTAAACAAGTCTTATTGTATAAGAAACCAGAAGTGTTACAAACTCTGTTAGTGATGTATTCATTGATAAATTCATATCAGGGTTTGTAAAGAACTTGATCTCTCAAGAATTTCTGAAAATACGTTTGTTTTTAATCAGCAGAAGAGTCTGCGTAGAATTGGGTTGCTAGGAGTTCACTTTAAGCGAGGCTTAAGTGAGTGGGTGTTTACAGAAGATGTAACCATCAAATCTGTGAGACCTGGATTTTGTATTAGAGATTAATTGTTGGAATGTTTTGGTTTTTACAGATTTCAGGTGGTTTGGATCTCTGTTTGTAATGTTTGGTTTGCATTTCGGGTCTGAATTAGCATTTGGGTCATTTCTGGGAGTTTTCGTGTTTTTTAATTTGAAAGCTGGTTCTTGGTGAAAGCTGGTTGCATAGTGAAACACCATCGTATTGGAGAGATCTGGTAGCGTTTGTAAAAATAAGCAGTTGCCTTAGCGTGAATTTGTATCGCGTTGGATACGGTGTCGTTTGAATAAGTTGGAGCGACGTCATTTTGGTGTAGCGTTAGTGTGAGATCTGGTTGCGTGTCTCTGCTGGTTGTCCAGTCGAGGCAGATGTCAACGCGGGTCAACATCACTATAGCGCGAGGAGGAAACGTCGTCGTTTTGGCTAGCGCTAAGGAACAAGTCGATGCGCATATTTGATTTCCAGATGTCAACGTTGGTCAACGTCCCTGTAGCTCGCGTCTGGTTTTCCTGTAGCTTGCGGCTGGTATTGCGCGAGAGGACCAGATTTGATGACGTGGCAATGTGACGCCGTTTTGATTAGTTGCAACGCTGCGTTTTGTATGTTTCAGCTGGTTCCAGCTTTTGTATTTTGAACCAACGTCTGGCTGTCCAGCTGCGAGAGATTTGTTCGCTACTGTAGCTTGCAGCTGGTAGTGGTTACTGTAGCTAGCGACTGGGCGGGAATGTGTCCGTCAGCTGGATCACGGCAGACCCCGGCCCAGCCTCAGGGTCGTGGAGGTCAGTCTAGGGGCTGTTCTCAGTAGTTTCAGCAGCCCCGTTTGGGTGAGACTCAGTTTATGCCATTTCAGCAGCCTGGCCCTTCGCGCTTTGGGCAGTCGTCTCAGCCTTTCTTCTCAGGACCCCAGCATGCTCAGGTTAACACCATCACGAGGGAGCAGGCCGAGGAGACACTGAGCCGAGTGATTGGAGGTACATGTCTTGTCTTTGACTTTCCTGCTCGTGTGTTGTTTGACACCGGTGCATCGCATTCGTTTATTGTTGAGCATGGTCTGTGTACCATTCCTTAGCGTGATGCCGTTTCTGTTTCTACCCCTGGTGGTGTGAGCCTGTTCTCCCAGGAGGTTTTGTTGGATGGCGTGTTGCGGTTTGGTGAGCATGTCCTGTTAGCGAACTTGATCCGTTTAATGCTTTGAGTTTTTGGTGATGCCGTTGGTTTGACCAACGCGCCTGCTAGTCTTTATGGATTTGATGAACCAAGTGTTCCGTGAGTTTATTGATCAGTTTGTGATCGTGTTCATCGACGACATTTTAGTCTATTCAAAGACTCGTTTGGAACATAAGGAGCATTTGCGGATTGTCCTTCAGACGCTGAGAGACCAGCAGTTGTATGCAAAGTTTTCCAAGTGTGAGTTCTGGTTGGATCGCGTCGTATTCTTGGGACATGTGATTTCAGCCGAGGGGATTTCTATAGATCCTAGCAAGGTTGATGCCGTTCTGAACTGGGAGCGTCCCAGGAATGTTTCCGAGATTCGCAGTTTTTGGGTCTGGCTGGCTATTATCGTCGTTTCATTGAGGGATTCTCAAGTATAGTGAAGCCGATGACTCAATTAACTCAGAAGGACAAGAGGTTTGTTTGGATTGAGCAATGCGAGAATGCTTTTCAACTGCTCAAGGAAAAGTTGACTACTGCGCCTGTGTTGGCTCTGCCGTCCGGTTCAGGTGGTTTTGTTGTTTGTTCTGACGCTTTTCTCAATGGATTGGGTTGTGTGTTGATGCAAAATGGTCGAGTCATTGCGTATGCCTCGTGGTAGTTGAAATCGCATGAGACTCGCTACCCCGTCCATGATTTGGAGTTAGCAGCGGTGGTATTTTCCTTGAAGATCTGGCGTCACTACCTGTATGGCGAGCAATTTGTGGTGTACTCCGACCACAAGAGTTTGCAGTATCTGTTTTTGCAGCCTGACTTGAACATGAGACAGCGTCGGTGGATGGAGCTGCTAAAGGACTTTGATTGTGAAATTAAGTACCAGCCTGGGAAGTCGAACGTAGTGGTCGATGCTTTGAGCAGGAAGGCTACTGAGATGCTTGTGTCGTTGTACATCTCTAAGGATCAAGAGCAACTGAACACTACGGGTTGGAGATTTTACACGGCTGAGGATTGTGTGGTGGTTTCTTCTTTCCAAGTGGAGCCACAGATTGTTTCGACCATTCGAGCAGCTCAAAGGACTGATCCGTCTATCACGAGTTGAAGTTGAAGGTCAGGGCTGGCGAACTTGAGGACTATTCTGTCTCGTCCGATGGTTATTTGCGTTTCCGGGGCAGGTTGGTTGTCCCAATTTGATTGATTTTAAGGAGGAGATTCTTTGGGAAGTTCACTGTAGCAGACATAGTGTTCATCCTGGTGCACGGAAGATGTACCATGCTTTGAAGCCGCATTTTTGGTGGGCTTGCCTAAAGAGAGACGTTGCTGGTTTTGTTGCTCGATGTTTGAATTGTCAGATGGTAAAGGCCGAAAGGATGAGACCTGGTGGTCTGTTGCAGAGTTTAGAAGTGCCCCAATGGAATTGGGAGCACATTGCTAAGGATTTCGTGACGCATCTACCTCGTTCCAGCAGAGTATGCCATGCTATTTGGATGGTTATAGACCGACTGTCGAAGTCTGCACACTTCATTCCCTATGGGATGACCTTCTCGTTGAAGAGATGGCGAAGCTGTACGTTGATTTTGTTGTTAGACTGCATGGTGTGCCCGTTTCGATCATATGAGACCTGGTGGTCTGTTGCAGAGTTTAGAAGTGCCCCAATGGAATTGGGAGCACATTGCTAAGGATTTCGTGACGCATCTACCTCGTTCCAGCAGAGTATGCCATGCTATTTGGATGGTTATAGACCGACTGTCGAAGTCTGCACACTTCATTCCCTATGGGATGACCTTCTCGTTGAAGAAGATGGCGAAGCTGTACGTTGATTTTGTTGTTAGACTGCATGGTGTGCCCGTTTCGATCATTTCCGACCGAGATCCGAGGTTTACTTCCAGGTCTTGGAAGAGTTTGCAAACAGCTTTGGGTACCAGATTGGCTATGAGTACCGCGTATCACCCCCAGACAGATGGCCAATCTGAGCGAACTATCCAGATGTTGGAGGATATGTTGCGTGCTGTTGTGTTGGATTTCGGAGGTAGCTGGCAAGATGCGTTCCTTAGTTGAGTTTCCGTGTAATAACAGCTACCAAGTGACGATTGGTATGGCGCCTTTTGAGGCTTTGTATGGCAGAAAGTGAGGATCGCCAGTGTGTTGGGAAGAAGTGAGGGAGAAGCAGCTATCTGTCCCTGACTTTGTGCAGCAAATGAAAGATCATGTGGATCTTATTCGACAGTGAATGAAAGCTGCCCAGGATCGCCAAGCCAGTTATGCGAATAAGAGGCGTCGACATCTTGAGTTTCAGGTTGGTGATCGTGTATTTCTCAAAGTTTCTCCGTTTCGCAGTGTCATGCGCTTTGGACACAGGGGAAAGTTAGCCCCTCGTTACGTTGGTCCGTATGAGATTGTTGAGAGGATTGGCACTTTAGCATATCGGCTGTTGTTGCCGCCAGAGTTGTCTTCTCTTCATGACGTCTTCCATGTTTCCATGTTGAAGAAGTATGAGCCAGATCCCTCTCATGTGCTTAGAACGGACGAGGTGGAGCTACATCAGTCGTTAAGTTATCAAGAATATCCTTTACAGATCCTCGGCAGAAAAGAGAAACAGCTGAGAAATAAAACCATTCCGTTGGTAATGGTGAAGTGGAGCAAGCATGGAAGGGAAGAAGCTACTTGGGAGCTGGAAGAAAAGATGCAGCGCGAGTGGCCGCATCTGTTTGAGTAGCTGTTGAGTTAAATTTTCAGTAGTTTGTAGCTTTTGGTTGTATTTCTTCCCTAGTTGTTGTTTTATGTTTGCTCAGTTATCTTGAACTCTTGGCCTGTGTTAGGCGAGTTTTGTTTTGTATATTGCTGCTGTATCTAGTTTCAGAATTGTTGTGTTGATTTCGAGGACGAAATCCCTTTTAGTGGGGGAGAAATGTGAGACCTGGATTTTGTATTAGAGATTAATTGTTCAAATGTTTTGGTTTTTAGAGATTTCTGGTGGTTTGGATCTCAGTTTGTATGTTTGGTTTGCATTTCGGGTCAGAATTAGCATTTGGGTCATTTCTGGGAGTTTTCGTGTTTTTGAATTTGAAAGCTGGTTCTTGGTGAAAGCTGGTTGCATAGTGAAATGCCGTCGTATTGGAGAGATCTGGTAGCGTTTGTAAAAATCAGCAGTTGCCTTAGCGTGAATTTGTATCGCGTTGGATACGGTGTCGTTTGAATAAGTTGGAGCGACGTCGTTTTGGTGTAGCGTTAGTGTGCGATCTGGTTGCGTATGTCTGCTGGTTGTCCAGTCGAGGCGGATGTCAACGCGGGTCAACATCACTGTAGCACGAGGAGGAAACGTCGTCGTTTTGGCTAGAGCTAAGGAACCAGTCGATGCTCATATTTGATTTCCAGATGTCAACGTTGGTCAACGTCCCTGTAAGTCGCGTCTGGTTTTCCTGTAGCTTGCGGCTGGTATTACGCGAGAGGACCAGATTTGATGACGTGGCAATGCGACGCCGTTTTGATTAGTTGCAACGCTGCGTTTTGTATGTTGCAGTTGGTTCTTGCATTTGTATTTTTAAACGAGCGTTTGGCAGTCCAGCTGCGAGAGATTTGTTCGCTACTGTAGCTTGCAGCTGGTAGTGGTTACTGTAGCTAGCGACTGGATGACGTAGGCTATGCGTCGTTGTTTTGTTTACCGTGGTTTGAGATTTCAGCAGCTGGTTTCTTTGCATCTGCTGGTTGTTTGTGCCTACTGGTTCTTGTCGGTGGATTTGTTTAAAACATATTTCAGCAGCTACGGGATTTATATTCTATCATTCCATACCACTTTGGGAGGCTGTGATCGGCTAGTTGAGGAACGCGAAGTTGCTGCTTGGTGGTGCGTGGTATCGTACAGGTAGAACTTCGTTCCTTCTGTGATGAGATCTGTTCCTAGCCTCGAATTAAGCTCTCTGCTGAGTTGTGTTGTTGAGATTAGTCATTGGTTTGGTTGAGCGTAGATCCCAGCCGTCAGCTTCTATAATTGGCCGTGAGTTTTGTGCAGCTTTTGAGATCTATGTGTCGTATATTTGAGCAGGTTGGAACCAGTTTTCTCGAGCTTGTATTGTGTTAATCGTTGCATAGAAAGATAAGGTACGGATCTGAGCTTGATGTAGCTGGGAATTGGCATGAGATTGAATGCTAGATGGCTGTGGTACAATGTCATGGATGTGCTGTGTGAATACGTGGTTCTGTTGATTGTTTAGTTGCTCTGTTTATGCATACATGCATTTACCCTATTTCATTCATATTGTCGTTGCAGCCATTGTTCGTATATTGTATTGCTGTTGTTGATTCTTACCAGGATGCGAGGGAGAGCGGCAATACCGCACTCTGATCTCCCTGCTGGGATCGTTAGCCACCATGCGCCGAGTGGTAAACTACCACAGTTCATGGGCGAGGCAACGGCAGGTTGAGTTGTTTGATGCATCTGGTATTAGGGTGTTGTTTCATGGCGAGTGGCTCATTACCACACTGTGAACACACCCCGTGGCCACTGTTGTTGCAGATTTCTAGAGCTGTGCTTGAGTTCCCTAGCTCCCTTGTTGGTCGAGCCTTCTGTTGTTATCCGGTGTCTCATGCATAGCATCTGTATTTTATCTTATGCATTTTCTTAGCTGCGTTTTTTGCTCTCCGTACTGGGGTTTGACCCCATGTCCCTCTGGGGCTTGGTTTGTTTCCTTGTTTGTGTTGTTTTCAGGAAACCCAGGTTTTACAGCTGGTCGTGGCTTTAACCCAGCTGGTTTATTGTATTTTAAATTATATTGTTTTAAACCGTCAGGCCAAAAGAGAAAATTTTACCCGCTTTTTGAGAGCTTCCGCATGTGTTTGTATGATTTTACTCTGTTTAGATCACGAGGCCTGACAAAATCCTTCTATTGGAACCTTCCTGAAAAGGAAAAAGGGGAGACGTAGGATATTGATATCCGAAATTCCAGAAACAAACTATTGACTCTATATTTTAATTACTTGCATCGTCATTTATTTAATGTTCACTGTGTAATAGATTTCTTTCCGCACTATTTTGTTAACCGAGAAAATAGATTTGAACTGAGAGTCTCAAAGCTGGTCACTCAGCTTTGAGTTAAGCAATAGGTTGTAAAATCGTTTTAAAAGGATTTGAAATAGAAACATCGAAGGAGTTCATTCACCCACCCCCCTTCTGAACTCCTGGGATTATTTTGTCACTATTTTCGATCCTACTGATCCTATCACAACCTCTTCGGCATTATACTCATGCGTACTACAAATGACTCTGCTATGAAGTAATGCGTAGCTTTTGAATCTAGCGAGCGTTAGTGGCATTTCCCAACAAGGAAATATGACCTATGATCAAGGTGATGTCTTGGTTCTCTTGCTCTGCTTACATGACGAAAACTCTGCATGGGACGGGTTGCCTCAACAATGGACGCGCAGTGGATATGTGTCCCAGAGCCTTGCACTTGAAACACACATTCATCTTTGCCAGGTACTTCACAAAATGTCTGTGCTAATACTCTTGACATAATGGTCTATCATCTAACTGTGGGACAGCATACCTCGATGGTTGCTTCCGCTGCTGCTTCGACTACCTAGGTGGACCTGTGTATGGCCTCTTACCTTGTTACTGCGCTGACTGGCCCAACGTCTCTTCTGATGCACCCTCTTAGCATAGAGAGATCCCAAGAAAGCAGTGGGGTAATCAGTCTGCCTTGCTACAAGCACATCCCGTCGACCTCAATCCTTCCACAAAGTGATTTCCCATTGGCATTATCTGCGATCAGGGTTATAAAGTAGCATCTCCTATCAATCTTCCAGAAAAATTCAGCCACTGACATATCACCCTGTCGCAGGATCATAAACTCCCTCTTCAGTCCGACTCGTGCTTCCTAAGTGAGGTATTTTCCATAAAATATTTCCTTGAACTCCTCTGGTCAAGGTATTAAGATCCACCAGATTCACAGTCCCTTCTCATCATATATGCGCATCACCCCTCAGCATGTATCTATTCCATCGCTATTCCCTTCCTCCAGCTGACATCGAAAATCATCTCCATGGTAGCTGAAAATTCCTTCAAACTCATCTTTTGGAGGCGCTCGTAGACTGCCTCTGGTTTTGCCCTTCGAGAAGCCTAAGCCTGCTGCTCGAGTAAATGTGTCAAACTGACTAACAACTGTCCATTACACTCAAGGGGTGGAGGTGAAGGTGGATCTCGCCTCTCCTCCTCATCGCTGAGCCCCTACTCATTCGTCTTTTGGGAGGAATTGACACACAAACAAGATCACACACAACCCACATGCATCTAAGGTAACATTTTGATTGAATGCTTTAATGTAATTTTTAGAACATTCAAATTCAAGCATGAATATTTTAAAACATTAAAACTTACAAGTCGAGGCAAGACTCTAGAGCATCTCGAAACAGGCAGCATGCACAACCCTTCAGGACCTTGCTCTGATACAAACTGAAACGAACCTAACTTTTCTAAAATATTTTTCTAGAATAAAGGCGTAAACTTTTTTTTTAAGTATCGCAAAACTTAAAGGTAAAAATTGTGCATCAAAACACAACTAAACATCACGTTCCAAAATCATGTAAGTTTCCTCGAATGTTCTTATAAAAAACTCAAAAAAACCTAATGCGGAAGCTAAATGTCTCGGGAGTGCGTTTCCTGGGTCCGAGCTCCTCAAGCATCAAAGTCTCGATCCTCAACATCACTCTCACCTACACGCAATTAGATCTAGTGAGTCTAAATACTCAGCAAGATCAAACCATTATATTGTTATACATCTGCATGCATTAAAAGTGGCAGTAATAAAATACATTGGAAACTTCAACATCAGAACTTTAAAAGAAGTTTAATGTAAGATCCCGATCCGAAAGTTTCAAATAATTAAATTCGAAAGGTACAAATTGAAGAGTCTATAACTTTACTATACCAATTTGTACAAAAACAATTGGTAATGACTGATTTGCATCCTAAGTAAAAACGTTCAGATCACATGTTGTATAAACAGATAGGAGATCATAGAAATGTGGAACCTATATATATATACATCAAAAGTTACAAATTCATTAAGATTACATTGAATAAGTTCGAAGTAATATCTATCATTCAAAAGATGTGTCTGACATTATATACAACAAAAGAATGTGAACTGAACCATCACGGAAACAAATATCCACGATAAACACCCTGATCTGATTCAGCCCGCAGCAATCAGCATAGACTAACCTCATCACCGACACTCAAGAATCCCACACAAAACAGAACTGACAAACCCTCATCACCAAAACTCAAGAAAACTAGTGAGCCTAGAGGCTCAACAAATAATTTCTGGAAATAATGAATACATACAGTACAAGCATAAACTGGACCTACTTGAACATATTTAAAAACATTTAAAGGAAATACTTGTAAGATAAACATTTCTCAAATATTGTGGTTGTAAACAACCCTGTTCTCAGTTCTTATTTTCTATTGAGTTATGGCACAGAAGCTCTCGTCAGGTCATTGTCGCTTGGTCAAGCTATCGTATGAAATCAGGATCTGGGGAAATAATTCCCAACCTTTACTCTGTGAAGGGGCACAAAGGTTCATCAACCAACATCCTCAACCTTCCTATGTGAAGGGGCACACTGGTTCGTCAGCCAGCGTCTTCACCCTTCCTAGGCTAACCGTCTGTTATCTCTGCCATATTTCAAGTTAAACTTTAAATATACTTCCTTTAAAATTTACAAAATATGACATGAAAACTTATGTCATTCCTCCTTCGTAATCTTTCCTTATATCATTAAAACATTCTTACATAATATTCTTAAAACTTGTGAGACCTGAATTCGTATTAAGGATTAATTGTTGAATTAATCGTGTTTTAGCGATCTCTGGTGGTTCAGATTTAATTGTGAATGTTTGGGTTTCACTTTCGAGTTGAGAATCGTATGTGGAGCATTTCTTGAAAGTTTGAGATTTACGAATTTTGGTGAAATTTAGTAGCAGATCTGATGTCGTCAGCACCGCGTATTTGTGTAGTGGGGATGACGCAAGCGTTGCTGCTCGAGAGATCTGTTTGATTTTGGTGAGATCTGTAAGCAGCTTTGATGACGTCAGCATTTCGTGGTTGCTTAGCATGGATGACGTAAGCATTGCTGGTTTGAGTCTGTTGGGTGAAAAGCTGTTGGTAGATCTCATGACGTCAGCAGCGTGTGTTGTCGTCGTGTGGCTGACGTAAGAGTTGCTGCTCGAGAGATCTGTTCGATTTAGTGTGAGAGCTGTTTTGCTTGGAACGCCGTCGTTTGATGAAGTCTTGCATAGCGTAGCGTAAGATCTGTTTTTGTAGCGCGTCGTCGTTTCATGAGATCTTGTTGTGCGTTTTGTAGATGAGATCTGTTTTCGTAGCGTAAGATCTGTTTTTATCGAAACGTTGCCGTTTTGTGTTTTACGTGAGTTAGTTGAGGCGCTAAGATCTGGTCTCTGTACGACGCCGTTTTGGAGAGATCTGTTGTTGAGGCATGTGTAATGTTCGAACAGA
>KV004520.1:238829-281198 GCA_001598015.1 Dorcoceras hygrometricum | reverse complement strand
TTGTTGTTGTGATTTCGAGGACGAAATCCTTTTTAGTGGGGGAGAAATGTGAGACCTGATTTTGTATTAAGGATTAATTGTTGGAATTAATCGGTTGATTAAGAGATGTTGTGGTTTAGATCTCTGTTTTGAGGTTTGAGTTGCATTTTCGGGTTCCGTTTCGTGTGTTGAACAATTCTGGATGCTTTCGTGTTTTTGGGTTTGAGGTAAAAGCTGGTTTTGTGAGCCAGCAGCTGGTCGGTGGCGAAAACCAGTCGAGGCGCGTTTTGTAATGCAGCAGATGCGTTAGTGAATTGTGCTGTGGTCGCTGGTGAAGAGACTAGTCGAGGAACCAGTCGAGAGTTTAGTAGCGTGTTTTGTGTTGAGCGCTATACGTCGTCGTTTGGGGTATTGCGACTGGTACCAGCTGCGAGGAGTTGTTGCGTCTGGATGATCAGTCGAGAGCAATGGTCAACGCGGGTCAAAGTTTTGTAGCTTGCGACTGATTGTGTTTCGTATCTTGCGACTGGTGGTACGCTGTAGCTTGCGACTGGTATTTCACGAAAGCTAGCGACTGGATGACGTCAGTTGTGCGACGCCGTTTTGATTAGTTGCGACGCTGCGTTTTGATGTTGCGACTGGTACCAGACGAGGGAAGCTTTTTGCGTTGTTTCGTCTTGCGACTGGATACCCAGCTGCTGGTAGTGCGACGCCGTTTAGAGGACCAGTCGATGGTTTGCCTTTTTGTGATTTTAGCGTCCGGTCGACTGGTTGTCCAGCTCTTGTATTTTCGAAGCAGCGTCCGGTTGTCCAGCTTTGAGAGATTGTTCGCTACTGTAGCTAGCGACTGGATTTGTTTAGCGTGACTTGAGATTTGTTCAGCTGTTGGTTCTTGCGACTGTTGTTATGGGAATTGTTGTGTCGACTGGTTTTGTCGGAGGACAATTCTTAGTGTTGTTTTCCAGTCGATGCTAGTGCTATTTATAGGAAGACTTGGTCTTCGTTTTGTGAATTCTTTTCCCATACTTAGCGATATTTCCAGCCTTTCGTTCCTTATCTTTTGAACCCTAGAACACTGTTCAGCCGTGAGCTTTCCGGCGATTTCTCGTCGTTCCTGGTGGTTGTTCTGCTCGTGCGAGGTAGCGTTGGACTCCTCTCGAGAAGCTCTATCATCCTACACCATTTTTGGAAGCTTCGTGGGTTGGATTGAAAGCGCGAAGTTGCTGTTCTTGCGTGTGATTTCATCGTTGCAGGTAGCTTTTCGATCTAGCTTTGAGATCTTGTTCTGGGTCTTGTTTTAAGCTTCCTGTGAGTTGTTTTGGGTTAGGTTGAGCGCTGGTTTTAGTGTTTAAATTCCAGCCGTGAGCCCTTGAGAAGTTGGCCGTGAGAATTGTTAGGTTGGCCGTGAGTTTGGTTAATTGCCCTGAAATCTGTGTGTTGTGTATCTTGGCAGATTTGTGCAGGCAGTGAGTTGCTTCGTTCTTTGAGGAAATTAAGGTACGGGTTGAGCTTATAATTTCAGCAAGGTGACAGCTTGGATGAATTGTTAGATGGCTATCTGTTGGCTGCCCTGTTTTGTTGCCTGTTGAGGCTGTGGTTTGGGTTTGCCGTGTGTTATATGGTGTATGTTGCTGGTTTTGTTATTGTTGCGCATATGTTGATATGCTTGTTGTTGTCCAGCATGTGCATACACGCATTTTCATCTTTCTTTAGCCATCGTTGCTTCGTTGTTGTTCTGTTTTCTTACCAGGTTCGAGGGCGAGCGGCAATACCGCACTCTCATTTTCCCTGCTGGGTTTTGTTAGTCTCTATGCACCGAGTGGCTAACTACCACAGTGCATAGGTAGGACAACAGCAGGGAAGTTGTTGTTACATCTGGTATTCGGGTGTGTGTCCGGGCGAGTGGTTAGCTACCACACTTGGAACACACCCAGTGGCCACCATTTGTTGCAGATTCAGTTGAGCTATGCATTGATTCTTTGACGTCCATTCTCGGTTGGAGTCATCAGTTGTTGTCCAGCATATCATGCATAGCATCTACCTTTTATTCTTGCTGTTATTTGCTGTTTTATAGTTGCTCTCCGTACTGGGGTTTGACCCCATGTCCCTCCGGGGCTTGGTTTGTTTCCGTGTTTGTGTATTTGCAGGAAACCCAGGTAATACAGCTGGTCGTGGTTTTAGCCCAGCTGGTGGTGCCCCGGGAGGTGGCTAGTGTGTCCCAGTCGCCTATAGCATACGTATATATATGTATCAGTTATGCCAGGGGATGCCCTGTGCTTTGTCCTTGTATCCAGTGTTTGGAGTCTGATACATGTTTTCTTTGTACTGTATGCTATTATTTGTTGGCAGGTTGCCTTATTGGTTTTTAACTGGGATCTTATTTTGAGTATCGCCTTGTGTTTATTCGTATCGTTTTAAACCGTCGGGCCTAAAAGCGAAAATTTTACCCACTTTTTGTTAGCTTCCGCTTGTGTTTATTCGTTGTGAGCACGAGGCCTGACATTTTAAAACTCTTCTTGAAATACTTTTTTTTTATCTGAATAAGATCACTTAAACTTTGGTGGTTCGCTTCTTTGAAAAATAATCCTTACCTTTAAAAGCTTCTAGGATTACAACGGAGTTCAATGAATGAAGAACTCGAATCAGCTCAAGTTATAGATACAAATACTAAATAGCAGAACTCTAAGATGAAGATCTATTTCTTAAAATTGGGTATAACTTAGAACAGCCTTCGAATCAAATCTAAAAGAATGACCGATTAAACTTGAGTTTACAGTAGTAGTCTAGAGTGGACCTAAGCTTAATCAGCTCAACTCAGACTATCAAGCAGACTGCGAGCTTAAACTAGATCATAATAGAAAATCAGATCTGGGCTATTTTTCAGCTCAGATTAGGAAAGTCAACACAACTTAAACAAGTAGACTAATTTACGATGGTAAAGAAATTTCAATTCAGCTTAGAACAATAAAATCAGATCACAAGTTCGAATCAGCTCAGGGAAATATTAGATCCAAACTTAATGTCAGCTCAGGGAAATAAAATGCATTACAACTAAATTATCTTGAATAGCTATCATATCTCAACTTTGATCAACTTGGAGAAATAAATCAGATCGTGAACTTAAGTCAGTTCGGGAAAATAAACAGATCGCGAACTTAGCTCAATAATGACTAACAGCTTATAATATTTCCTTTCTTTGAAGCAAAAAAATATCTAAGGAAACATCCAGAAACATAAACTCGTAAGTTGCTTCTAGTACCTCCCAGTATTATGACAGAAATCGACTCAACTCTTGTTAAAACATTTTTGGTAAACATTAATTTACACATTTGTGAAACATAAACAAGATCCTATTCATACACGAAAACACACTCTTACATAAAACATGAAAAGCTGACTTGAAAATTCAAGAAACATAATATGCTTTCCAAAAGTGCACCAAGAAACAAAATTTACTTGTCTTAATGATAGAACGACAACTAACATGAAGTTTTCCGACCTTGAATAACTTACGAGCAAGATGAAATCACTTTTAAAGAGTTTTGGAGTTTGACCGGTTGAGAGCTTTTCAACAGTAATCACCGCTTAAAAATGGAATCTTTTGAATAAGTTTGATTATGGTGGTGAAAAGTACTGATACATGTATTTATATGAAAACAAAATCGTGAGCTCATTATTTTATAATATATTTGAAAGTACACCTTTTTAAAAAAAAACAACATATTTATACCGAACCAGTTTTAAAACATCATGAACCCTGCTTGATTTTATTTGACCAGCCAACTCATGTGAACCGAGTTCCTGAACTAAACTGGAATCAGCTCAGACGCAAGCTGATTCGCATTCAACAAAGTATAATAAGGGTACGGAAACAACAAATTAATCTCTTCTAAAATCTTAGATTTATCGTTGTGGCTACATGGATTTCTGGGCAGTACAACTCTAACCCCCTTTTAAAATTTCTTCACCCAAGTTTACATACTTAAACAGATCTGGGAAATGATTACGCATATCTGCCTCAGCTTCCCAAGTTTCTTCCTAGTCTGAATGATTTGACCAATGAATCTTGATTATAGGAATACTTCTATTTCTCATTATTTGGTTTTCTCTAAGAATAATTTTCACTGGTTCTTCTTCATAGGTTAGATCAGGCACAAGCTGCATCGGTTCAAACCTTAGTGTACGCGAGGTTTCGAAATATAATTTCGGAGAGCTGATACGTGAAACACGTTGTGCACTATTGCTAAGTGAGGTGGTAGTGCTAATCGATAACATAATATCCCTAATCGTTCCAATATATCAAATGGACCGATATTGCTAGACTCAACTTACCTTTTCTTCCAAATCTCTTTACCCCTTTCATTGGTGGTACCTTAATAAACACATGATCACCTACTTCAAAATTCAGATCGTGGTGATGGCTATCAGTATAGCTCTTTTGTCTACATTGTGTCGTGATCATACAATCACTTATCCTATTGACGGCTTCTGCGGTCTGTTCCACGATATTTGTGCCATTATCATACGATCACTTATCCTATTGATGGCTTCTGCGGTTTGTTCCACGATATTTGGTCCTAAATCAGTTCGTCACCTATATCATTCCAATGTGTCGTTTATCTACACTTTCTTCCGTTAATTGCTTCGTATGGAGCCATTTCTATTAAAGCTTGGTAATTATTTTTGTATGTGAGCTCTACTAAGGGTAGCTTGGAATCCCAACTCTCTGCAAATTCAAAGGTAGACGCATGAAGTAAATCCTCCGGTGTTTGGATTACACTTTTAGATTGGCCAGTTTGACGATGAAATGTTGTACTGAAGGTTAACTTAGTTCCCATGGCTATATGTAAACTTTTCCAAAACATAGACGTGAATTTAGGATCCCGATCTAATCCTATGGACACTGGAATACCATGAAGTCTTAATATTTGTCTTATATACATCTTAACATACATGTTCAGACCGTAGGTTGTTTTCACTGGTAAAACATGAGCTGACTTGGTTAATCTGTTCAACTATAACCCAAATAGAATTTAATCCATGGAATGTTCTTGTTAAACCTACTTTGAAATCCATAGAAATATTATCCCACTTCCATTCCGGTATAAGGAGAGGTTTCAACATCCCTGCTGGTCTTTGGTTCTCTGCTTTCACTTGTTGACATGTTAAAAACTTCCAACGAATCTGGAGATGTAACATTTCATTCTTGGCCACCAATACAGCCTTTGTAATCTTTATACATATTATTACCTCATGGGTGAATTTAATGAGAAGTGTTATGGGCTTAATTGATAATCTCAGCTCGCAAGTTATCGGCTCGCGGTACCCATAACCTATCTTGGTGTCTCACAATTCCCTCTACTAACGTATTAATATTCCCACCTCTCTCTTCGTCTTGTTGCTTCCATTTGAGTATTTGATCATCTATTGATTGCCCTTCTCTAATCCGATCGTTTGACGTAGACTGTATGGTAATCACAGCTAACCTCCCATCACACTCTTGCGTAATCACTTCCAATTCAAAACTTTCAATTTCCTTAGCTAATGGTCTCTGAACTGGAAGTTGAGCTAATTCTACTGTTTTTATACTTAACGCATCTCCTACTACATTAGCTTTGTCGGGGTGATAGCTACTGACACAGTCTCAATATCTCACCATCTCTAGACATCTTATTTGTCTCATGTTGAGCTTTTGATAGGTAAAGAAATATTTGAGCCTCTTATGATCTGTAAATATTTCGAATTTCTCTTCATAAAGGTAGTGCCTCCAAATCTTCAATGTGAATACTACTGCTGCCAACTCCAGGTCATGAGTATGGTAGTTTTTCTGGTAAATCTTTTACTGTCTACAAGCATAGGCAATCACCTCTTGTATTTCATTAAGACAACACCCAAACCCATATTAGATGCATCCGTGAAAGTTGTGTAGTTTCGTTTTCCAGATGACAATGTCCAAACATGGGCTTCTATCAATGCTTTTTTTAAATTATCAACACTTAATTGGTACTCTAATGCCCAATCATACTGATGTAACCGAATTTTTCCCAGCCAATGAGCCACCACATCAGACTGTCAGTTCGGGTGGTCGAGAGATCAGTCTGGGGAGTGAGCTAAATGAGATCTGACACCTTGGATGACTCATCAACAGCGAGGTATCACCAGGTCTTGGCCATGGCACAGTATAACCCGAGGAGTATGAGGGGCAATTTGGGAGCTCAGTATTCGCGGGATGAGCTGGATATCTTTCTTGCAATGACCTACGACCACAGAAACTGGTTAAAGGGCATCGGGAGTCATTCTGGTCAAGCCCTCCGATACTTAAGTCAGCTCCAATGATCGAGAATATAAAGATAATGCAGAGATTGGACCTGTTGAATGTGTAAAAGTTGAGAAAATAGCTGGGTATTTATAGAGGAGCAAAGTGGTTGCTTGTACATACCTATTCGGGTACTTATGAATTGTTGTGGCTCAGCAAACCTTGCGTTTACTTCAACCTATCACTTGTATGCAGGGATGGATTTCGCAGTGTTTGTCAATACACTAATCATGAGTTATATAAGAGGGCAAGGTTTCTTGTGACAGGTCGCTATCATGCCAGACCATTTGTCCTGAGGTCATGTCGAGAGACTATACTTTTGCAGTCTCGTCACACCTCGTGGTCCCGAGTGACTTGAAAGGACTGCTTGAGGTGCATCGTGATGGTCACCTCTGGTCATGAGGTGTTCCTGCAAGAGTTGTCTCTGCAAGAGGTGATGGTCACCTTGGGGAAAGAGGTGTTCCTGGAAGAGGTGTCCTTGCAAGAGGTGATGGTTACCTCGGGTGAAGATGTGTTCTTATAAGAGGTGTCTCTGCATGAGGTGATGGTCACCTCGGGGCAAGAGGTGTTCCTGGAAAATGTGTCCCTGCAAGAGGTGATGGTCACCTCGGGCCAAGAGGTGTTCTAACGGGTGAAGGTCCTCGGGTCCCAAGGTGATGTATGAGGTATCAAGAGTATCCCCATTGTCAGGCCTCGTTCACAAACACAGAGTTTAACCATGGAAACAATAGCGGAAGCATTTAAAATAGTGGCTAAATTTTCGCTTGTGGCCTGACTGAAAGATACATAATTTAAAATACTACAATAATCAAAATATCCTATTTTAAAATAACACAACACAACAGTACATCATGTATCAAATACAAAACGGAAACACTACAAATGAATACAATAAAGCACAGGACATCCCCGGCTAACAGTACTGATACATATATTCTATACGCTACTTGGGACACTCTAACCACCTCCTGGGGCACCTCCAGCGGGTTCAACTCCACGACCAGCTGAATAACCTGAGAAACATAAACAATACACACAGGAAACAAACACCAGCCCCAGAGGGACATGGTGAAACCCCAGTACGAACAACCGAAAAACAGCTAATGGAAAACAACAAGTAATATGAAAATGCTATGCATGAGAACAAGGCTACAATCGAAAGCAGGGAGCCAAAGGATCTCAACAGCTGCTCAACAAATGAATCAGATCAACTGAATAACAGTGGCCACGGGGTGTTTGAGTATATGGGAGCTACCCACTCATCTCAAGACACGGCACCAGATGCAAAACACAGCTCAACCTGTTGTTGCCCAACTCATGAGGTGTGGGAGATACCCACTCCGCTCATAGTGGCTAACAGATCCCAGCAGGGAGACGAGGGTGACGGGAGTTACCCGCTCGGCCCCTAAACAAGCATCATGGTACGCACAGATCAATCAACAAAGCACGGCAGAACAGATCTGAGCTGAATATGATAAATGCGTGTATGAAACAAATAAATGTCAAACACAGAACATATACAACGATGCAAGGAATACACAGCAGCAATCCATGCTCAATCCAAAGCTGTAAAACAAGCTCACATTCGTACCTCAAATCTTCTGAGCTATAATTACCACAAAGCAGTCCCGAGCAACACATATCTCACACCTGCTAAGCCAAACACAGATACTAGCTCAGGGACAGTAGCACAGAAACTATGAAATTGGTAGCTACGGGCTCAAAAAAATCCGTCCTACCCTTCTAACACAACAGAAGGTTCTAAACAAAGCACAAGGTAGGATCTTTACACTAACCCAACGAGCTACCTGAACGGAATAAGCAAATCTAACACTTATGCTAACAGACTACAGAAGGGAGATGTCTCACAATCTCACGAAGCTTCACGCAAGCTTCCAAAAGTTGTACCAAACGAAACGTCTTAGCAAGAGGAGTCCCGCGCTACCACTCTTACTTCAATCGGAGCTGTCTACCGTCGGCAATCGGGGAAGATATGGTTCGGTGAACAGTAGCTAAGGTATAGCGACAGGATTCGCTATCGGGGAAATATCACTAAGTGTCGGGGAACAATAAAGTGAAACAAAGACCAAGTCCTCTTAAATGCAACTCAAATCTTCTCAAACCTGATGAACAGTTCCCACAGACAACTTAAGGTTCAAAGTTGAATTCCCGCTCGGATCTGAATCTCACATAAGATCTGACTCTACGTCAAAACAGATCTCGACTTACCCATACGACGTCACACAGAGTCTACTGTCGCATCTAAACACGTCACCCGCTACTCAAATCTGAAATGCCAAACAACATCGCATCACAATACTCAGGTCCTACCAAAATCTGAAGACAAACGCTACTCAAATCTGAATCTCACCCGCTAAACCAAAACGCTGTCGTTCCAACTAATCCAAACGACGTAGTTTAGCTACTCGCCACAGCAATCACGCTGGCGTACTCAAATATGGTTAGAGATACGAGATTCCATCACCACAACTAAGCGCGATCAACCAACACTGACCAACACTCACATCTGAACAGATCCCGCGGAAAATTATCCAACTCTCAAGATCTATTTCAAGGACTTATACCGACTCGATAACTAAGCTAAGCATACCAACACAAAGCTGGCTTATCTCAGATCTGTTCAAGCCAAATCTGGTCTATGCTAAACCCGATTAATTAACTCAATTAATCTTTCTAAACTTTCGGGTCTCACATCTCTCCCCCACTAAAAGAGTATTTTGTCCACGAAATCAAACAACCGTTCCGGATAATGAGTTCAAGATAACTGGAACAAAAAACATAAGCAACCATCTACTATGAAACAACCAGAAACCAACTAGCTACAGGAATCCGATACTACACTTACTCAAACAGATGCGGCCACTCACGCTGCATCTTCTTTTACAGTTCCCAAGTAGCTTCTTCTCTACCATGCTTGCTCCATTGTGCCATCACCAAAGGAATTGTCTTATTCCTCAGCTGTTTCTCTTCCCTATCCAAGATCTGCAAGGGATACTCAACATAACTTAAAGTCCGATCTAGCACCATCTCGTCAGTTCTCAATACATGCGACGGATCTGGCTCATACTTCCTCACCATCGAAACATGAAAAACATCATGTAAGGAAGACAGATCTGGCGGCAACAACAGCCGTTAAGCCAAAGCACAAATTCTCTCTAAGATCTCATACGGTCCAACATAACGAGGAGCTAACTTTCCCTTGAGACCAAATCTCATAACACTGCGGAAAGGAGAAACTTTCAGGAAAACCAAATCACCAACCTGAAATCTAAAGGCCTATTCCTCTTATTCGCATAACTGGCTTGGCGATCCTGTGCAGCTTTCATTCGCTGACGAATCAGATCCACTTGATCTCTCATTTGCTGCATAAATTCTGGAGAAGACAGCTGCTTCTCCCCCACTTTCCCAACACACAGGCGATCTACACGTCCTGCCATACAAAGATTCAAATGGTGCCACACCAATCGTGACTTGATAGCTGTTATTATAAGAAAACTAAACCAAAGACAACGAATCTTGCCAGCTACCAATAAATCCATCACAACAGCTCTCAACATATCTGAAATCTAGATAGTTCTCTCAGATTGGCCATCTATTTGAGGATGATACGCTGTACTCATAGCCACTCTATTACCCAAATATGTTTGCAAACACTTCCAAAACCTGAAAGTAAACCTCGGATCATGATCTGAAACGATAGAAACAGACACACCATTCAAACGCACCACGAAATCTATGTACAACTTATAAGAAAACTAAACCAAAGACAACGAATCTTGCCAGCTACCAATAAATCCATCACAACAGCTCTCAACATATCTGAAATCTAGATAGTTCTCTCAGATTGGCCATCTATTTGAGGATGATACGCTGTACTCATAGCCACTCTATTACCCAAATATGTTTGCAAACACTTCCAAAACCTGAAAGTAAACCTCGGATCATGATCTGAAACGATAGAAACAGACACACCATTCAAACGCACCACGAAATCTATGTACAACTTCGCCATCTTCTTCAAATAATACGTCATACTATAGGGGATGAAGTGCGCAGACTTCGACAACCTATCTATTACAACCCACACAGCATCACAACCTCTGTTGGAACGAGTCAAATGGGTCACAAAATTCATAATTTGTGCTCCCAATTCCATTGGGGCACCTCTAAGCTTTGCAACAAACCACCAGATCTCATCCTATCAGCCTTGACCTGCTGACAATTCAGACAACGGCCTACAAAATCAGCAACATCACCCTTCAAACCTGCCCACCAGTAATGCTGCTTCAAGGCATGATACATCTTCCTTGTACCAGGATGAATACTATGTATACTACAGTGCGCTTCTCTCAAGATCTCCTACTTCAAATCGATCAGATTTGGCACAACCAACCTGCCACGAAACCTCAAACAACCATCAGATGAGACATAATAATCTTCCAACTGACCAGATCTCACCTTCAGCTTCAACTCATGGATGGCTGGATCTGTCCTCTGAGCTGCTCTAACGCTCGCAACAATCTATGTCTCAACTTGAAAAGAAGACACCACAAGATAATCCTCGCCTGGGTAAAATCGCCAACCAGTAGTTCTTAGATGCTCATGGCCTTCGAAATCTGCAACGAAGCCAGCATCGCCACTTGAGCCTTTCTGCTCAATAAATCAGCAACTACATTCATCTTTCCAGGTTGATATTGGATCTCACATTCAAAATCCTTAAGCAGCTCCATCCATCTACGCTGTCTCATGTTCAAATAGACTGAGAAACCAGATACTGAAGGCTCTTGTGGTCTGAATACACCACAAACTGCTCACCATAGAGATAGTGGCGCCAAATATTCAAGGCAAAAACCACTGCTGCCAATTCCAAATCATGAATTGGGTAAGGAGACTCATGCGGTTTCAACTGACGAGAGGCATATGCAATGACTCGACCATTCTGCATCAACACACAACCCAATCCATTCAATGAAGCATCCGCACAAACCACAAAACCACCTGAACCATACGGCAAGGCTAACACATGCACAGAAGTTAGCTTTTCCTTGAGCAACAGAAAACTGTTCTCACCAAACATAAGAATGCCATTCAACAAGATCTATTGGGAGAACAGGCTCGCGCTGGCAGTAGTCGCAACAAACACTACATCACATAAAACAATGGTATGCAAACCATGCTCCACCACAAATGCATTAGCAATAAACGAATGTAATGCTCCTGTATCAAACAACACACGTGCAGGAAAATATAAGACAAAACAAGTACCTACGATCACTCCTCCTCTTGGCGTTCCCTCAGCTTGCTCCCTCGTCATGGCATTCACTTGGGCAAACTGAGGTCCTGAAAATTGGGGCTGGGAAGACTGTCCAAACCGTGAAGGACCAGGCTGCTGAAACGGCCTAAATTGAGGCTCTCCCAACCTCTGTTGCTGAACTGGAAATGAACGACCTCTAGACGATCCACCTCTACTCTGCGGTGGGGCGGCAATATGCTGAGATCCAGCCAGAGGACACGCTCTCGCAAAGTGTCCATACTATCCACAGACGTTGCACGAACATTGCACACCTACACACTGCGCTGTAGGATGCCTTCCTCCACACTGGCCAAAAAACTCAGCCTTGGAACTACTACCGCTACTAGAACTACCCGAGCCAGAAGAACTAGAACCGGACTTATTCTTGAACTGACGACCACGAGGCCTAAACCTCTGGTGTCCAGACTGTTGGGCTACTTACTGTTGGGGTGGCTGAGACGACTGCACAGACTGGGTAGGTTGCACCCCCGGAACCATGGAACGGTTACCTTGCACCATTTGAGGCCTAACACGAGACCTACGGTTCTGCAGTCCTTCCTCAATATCCATAGCCTTGTCCACCGCATCCGCATAACTCGTCGGTGAACCCGCCGACACAAAAGAATAGAGCCCCTCCAAGAACTTATTCCTCTTCGCCCGATATCGACCAGAAACATGCGGAACATATGCAAGAAGAGAAGAAAACCTCCAGGAATACTCTCCCACGAACATCGTTCCCTGCACAAGGTTATCAAACTCACGCTCCCTGGCGTTCACAAAGGATTCTGGAACGTACTCCCGACGAAAGGCAGTACAAAAGCTGTTCCACGTAATCCCTACACCTGTCTCCTCTAGAGTCCTCACAGCGCCTCTCCACCAACGCTCGGAACCTCTCCTCAACTGAAACGTAGCCAAACTCAACCTACGCTCATCATCATACCTGACACGATCAAACAACCCGATAATGTGCTGCAACCAGGACTCCGCATTGGAACTAGACTCATCACCGTTAAACATCTGAGGGTTCATGCACTGAAACATCGCCATCACAAGTTCCATGTCGTCCACATGGGCTACCAGCTCATCTACCTAAATCTCAACCTGTCTATCACGACCACGACGAGGAACATTACACTGCTCTTCCTCGTTCTGACCCTTGGAAACTTCCTGAAACTGCCCTCTACCTCTACCCCTACGTCTATGCGGCATCTACGAAGGTACTCAGAGGGTAAGGTCACACAGCAACAAATATATCACATAACAAATAAATCACATAGTCATGCACATGCAACAAGAAACATTGTGCCTATACTCAAGTGTGATCGAAAGAAATCAAGCTTATCCCAGCTTAAGCTCTGATACCAAAAATTTCAGGTATCGTGCACAAACACAGAGTTTAACCATGCAAACAATAGCGGAAGCATTTAAAATAGTGGCTAAATTTTCGCTTGTGGTCTGACTGAATGATACATAATTTAAAATACTGCAAAATACTCAAAATATCCCAGTTTAAAATAACACAGCACAACAGTACAACATGTATCAAATACAAAACGGCAACAGTACAACTGAATACAGTAAAGCACAGAGCATCCCTCGGATAACAGTGCTGATACATGTATGCTATACACTAACTGGGACACTCTAACAACCTCCTGGGGCACCTCCAGCTGGGTCAACTCCACGACCAGCTGAATAACCTGAGAAACCTGAACAATACATACAGGCAACAAACACCAGCTCCAGAGGGACATGGGGTCAAACCCCAGTACGGAGAGCAACAGAAAAATAGTTAATGGAAAGCAACAAGTAATATGCAAATGTTTTGCATGAGAACAAGGCTACAACCGAAATCAGGGAGCCAAAGGATCTCAGCAGCTGCTCAACAATGAATCAGATCAACTGAACAATTGTGGCCACGTGGTGTGTGAGTATATGGGAGCTACCCACTCGTCTCAACACACGGCACCAGATGCAAAACACAGCTCAACCTGCCGTTGCCCAACTCATGAGGTTTGGGAGGTACCCAATCCGCTCATAGTGGCTAACAGATCCCAGCAGGGAGACGAGGGTGACAGGAGTGACCCGCTCGGCCTCTAAACAAGCATCCTGGTACGCACAGATCAATCAACAAAGCACGGCAGAACATATCTGAGCTCAATATGATAAATGCGTGTATACAACAAATAAAATTTCCAACATAGAACATATACAACGAACAAGGCATACACAGCAGAAAGCATAATCACCCATGCTAAATCAAAAGCTGTAAAACAAGCTCACATCCGTACACCAAATCTTCTGAGCTATAATTACCACAAAGCAGTTGCGAGCAACACAGAACTCACACCTGCTAAGCCAAACATAGATACTAGCTCAGGGACAGTAGCACAGAAACTACGGATTGGGAGCTACGGACTCAACCAAATCTGTCCTACCCTTCTAACACAACAGAAAGTTCTAAATAAAGCACAAGGTAGGATCTTTACACTTACCAACGAGCTACTGAACGACAGAATCAAATCTGATGCTTATGCTAACAGACTACACAAGGGAGATGTCTCGCAATCTCACCAAGATTCACGCAATCTTCCAAAATTTGTACCAAATGAAGCGTCTTAGCAAGAGGAGTCCCGCGCTACCACTCTTACTTCAATCGGAGCTGTCTACCTTCGGCATTCGGAGAAGATAAGGTTCGGTGAACAGTAGCTAGGGTATCACGACAGGATTCGCTATCGGGGAAATATCACTAAGTGTTGGGGAATAATAAAGGGAAGCGACGACCAAGTCCTCTTAAATGCAACTCAAATCTGCTCAAATCAGATGAACAGTTCCCACAGACAACTTAAGGTTCAAAGCTAAATTCCCGCTCGGATCTTAATCTCAAATCAGATCTGACTCTACGTCAAAACAGATCCCGACTTACCCATACCACGTCGCACATAGTCTAATTTCGCATATAGACACATCACCTCTACTCAAATCTAAAATTACAAACAGCATCGCATCGCAATACTCAGATCCTACCGAAATCTGAAGACCAATGCTACTCAAATCTGAAACTCGCCCACTAAACCAAAATGTTGTCGTTCCAACTAATCCAAATGACGTAGTTTAGCTACTCGCCACAGCAATCACGCTGGAATACTGACATTTTCTTAGCGATACCAGATTCCATCACCACAACTGAGCGCGATCACCCAACACTGACCAACACTCACATCTGAACAGATCCCCCGGAAAATTATCCAACTCTCAAGATCTGTTTCAAGGACTTATATCGACCAAATAACTACGCCAAACATACCAACACAAAACTGGCTCATCCCATATCTATAAAAGCCAAATCTGGTCTATGCTAAACCCGATTAATTAACTCAATTAATCTTTCTAAACTTTCGGATCTCACATATCTCCCCCACTAAAAGAGGATTTTGTCCACGAAATCAAACAACCGTTCCGGATAATGAGTTCAAGATAACTGGAACAAAAAACATAAGCAACCATCTATTGGGAAACAACCAGAAACCAACTAGCTACTGGAATGACTTGGTGCCAACAAGAATTGGGCTTATGTGCCGAGCTGGTCTCTTGGTTCCAACGAGAGTTGGGCTTATTGTGTCGAGCTGGTAGGGCTTGGTGCCAAAGAGGGTTGGGATTATTGTGCCGACTGGTCAGGCTTGGTTCCAACGAGGGTTGGGCTTATGTACCGAACTGGTCGGGCTTCTTACAGATTACGAGGAGATCTGACTTCGCACCAACAAGAGTTGGGCATATGTTCTGTGTCAGGCCTCGTGCTCACAACAGATAAACACATGCGGAAGCTATCAAAAAGTGGATAAAATTTTTTCTTTTAGGCCCGACGATTTTAAACATATAATTTAAAATACAACGATACTTAAAATAAGTTTCCCAAATCGTAAAACAATCAACAATTAAGCATACATAATTCAAACATGTATCAAATTCCCCTACGGGTACAACAACAAAGCACAGGGCATCCCCCTGGCTAACTGATACATATATATATATGCTATATGCTACTGGGACACACTAGCCACCTCCTGGGGCACCACCAGCTGGGTTGAAACCACGACCAGCTGTAGAACCTAGGTTTCCTGAAAACAACGCAACAAAGAAACAAACCAAGCCCCAGAGGGACATGGGGTTAAACCCCAGTACGGAGAGCAATAATACAACAGAAATAAACAGCAAGGAATAAAATGCAGGTGCTATGCATGAGACGCCGAAGAACAACGGAAAGCTCGACCCACAAGGGAGCTAAGGGACTCAAACATAGCTCCAAGAATTTCCAACAACAAACAGTGGCCACGGGTGTGTTCACAGTGTGGTAGTGAGTTAAACCCCAGTACGGAGAGCAATAATACAACAGAAATAAACAGCAAGGAATAAAATGCAGGTGCTATGCATGAGACGCCGAAGAACAACGGAAAGCTCGACCCACAAGGGAGCTAAGGGACTCAAACATAGCTCCAAGAATTTCCAACAACAAACAGTGGCCACGGGTGTGTTCACAGTGTGGTAGTGAGCCACTCGCCATGATACTACACCCACTTACCGGATGCATCAAACAGCTCAACCTGCTGTTGCCTCGCCCATGAACTGTGGTATTTAACCACTCGGCGCATGGTGGATACGATCCCAGCAGGGAGATGAGAGTACGGTATTGCCGCTCGCCCTCACAACTTGGTAAGAAATAATCAACAATACAACAATGGTACAAAGGCTACCAAAATTGGAAAGGAATACCATGTGTGTATGCAACAAGCGGAAATGCAAGCATATAAACATATGCAACGCAACAATTACACAATTAGCATACACAATCCTCAACAGGACACAACCAGCAGGCACGGCAATTCCACATACCAGCGACTACAATTCATCCAAGCCATAACTTTGCTGTAAAATAAGCTCAAATCCGTACCTTATACTGAGCAACAACTAACCCTGCGAGAATTCACGAAGACTCTGGTAAAAGCCTGTTAAACACACGGCATACACAACGTAAATCTAACAGGTTGCTAAACTAGCTCACGGCTGGGAGTCTCACTCGACCAGCTGCTCCATAAACCTCAACAATTACATAGAAAGCTTAAAAACTATGGCTAGGAACAAGGTCTCACCGAAAACCAGAACGTAGCTCTACCAAATTGACGCAACACTCGAACGGCAGCAACTTCGCGTTCCTCGACTAGCCAATTATAGCTTCTAAAACAGGTATGAGTTGGAAGAGCTTCTCAAGAGGAGTCCAACGCTACCTCGCACGAGCAAAACAAACATCGAAAAAGACAGGAATTCGCCGAAAAGCTCACGGCTGAACAATGTTCTAGGGTTCAAAAGATAAGGAACGAAAGGCTGGAAATATTTGCTAAGTATGGAAATGATACAACAATTCGAAGACCAAGTCTTCCTATAAATAGCACTTGCAACGACTGGAAATCAATACCAATTATTGTCCACCGACAAAACCAGTCGACACCAACAATTTCCCAAACCAGCAGACGCAAGAACCAACAGCTGATCTCTCCAAAAATCGCTAAAATAACTAACGGCTGGTTCTCAAAACGGCGTCGCACCAACTTACTCAAACGACGTCGCATACTAAACCAGCAGCTGAGTATCCAGTCGCAAGAACAAAACAACGCAACGCTTCTCTCAGCTGGTTCCAGTCGCAACCTCAAAACGCAGCGTTGCAACTAATTCAAACGACGTCTCTCCACTGACGTCATCCAGTCGCTAGCTCTCGTGAAATACCAGCAGCAAGCAATAGCGGAGAAACTCACTCGCAGCTGGACTCCCAGTCGCAACAACGAAACGACGACGCATCCTCTTTGAGATACAGGAAAGTTGACCCGCGTTGACATCTACATCTGCTGAACAACCAGCAGACACGCATACAAAATCTACCAGCTGGTACCAGACGCAACATCCAAACGACGTCGCGCCAACTAATCTAAACGCAGTCGTTTTGATCCTCAACGCAAATACACTAACGCATCTGCTGATCTCAACATGCGCAACCAGACTTCACGCAAACGACGGCGTTTAAAGAATCTCGCACTAAAACACGCTTCGATTGGTTTTGCCACCGACCAGCCGCTAGCTCTCAACACCAGCTGACACGTCAACCAGCAGGTACCTCAAATATGCGAAAAATACAAAATCTCCAGAATTGCTCAACACACGAAATGGAACCCGAAAATGCAACTCAAACACTCAAATAGAGATCTTAAACCAGCAGAACCTCTATTTATCGATTCATTCCAACGATAAATCTCGATTATAAATCCAGGTCTCACATTTCTCCCCCACTAAAAAGGATTTCGTCCTCTAAATCAAACAACAATTTTGAAAGCACCACACAACAACTGAAACTCGAAGCAACAACAAGAAACTAAACAGAAACTCGCCCAACACAAGGCCAAGAGTTTTTAGACAACTGAGCAAACAAGTCACAACAACTAAGGAAGGAAAACAGCAAAAACTACTAGCTACTGGAAAATATAGCCCAACAGCTACTCAAACAGATGCGGCCACTCGCGCTGCATCTTCTCTTCCAGCTCCCAAGTAGCTTCTTCCCTACCATGCTTGCTCCACTGCACCACTACTAAAAGAATGGTTTTATTCCTCAACTGTTTCTCTTTTCTGCCAAGGATCTGCAAAGGGTATTCCTGATAGCTCAACGACTGATCTAGCTCTACCTCGTCAGTTCCAAGCACATGAGACGGATCTGGCTCGTACTTCCTCAACATGGAAACGTGAAAGACGTCATGCAGAGAAGATAATTCGGACGGCAACAACAGACGATACGCCAAAGGGCCAATCCTCTCGACAATCTCATACGGACCAACGTAACGAGGGGCTAACTTTCCCTTGCGTCCAAAGCGCATCACACTACGAAACGGAGAAACCTTGAGAAATACACGATCACCAACCTGAAACTCAAGAGGTCGACGCCTCTTATTCGCATAACTATCTTGGCGATCCTGGCCAGCTTTCATCCGCTGTCTAATAAGATCCACGTGATCTTTCATCTGCTGCACAAAGTCAGGGGCAGATAGCTGCTTCTCCCCCACTTCTTCCCAACACACTGGTGATTTGCACTTGCGGCCATACAAAGCCTCGAAAGGCGCCATGCCAATCGTCACTTGGTAGCTGTTATTATACGAAAACTCAACCAAAGACAACGCGTCTTGCCAACTAGCTCCGAAATCCAACACAACAGCAACATATCCTCTAACGTCTGGATAGTTCGCTAAGATTGGCCATCTGTCTGGGGATGAGACGCGGTACTCATAGCCAGTCTAGTGCCCAAAGCTGTTTGCAAACTTTTCCAAAATCTGGAAGTAAACCTCGGATCTCGGTCAGACACGATTGAAACAGGTACACCGTGCAATCTAACAACAAAATCAACGTACAGCTTCGCCATCTTATTCAACGAGAAGGTCATCCCATAGGGAATGAAATGTGCAGACTTAGACAAACGGTCTACAACTACCCAAACAGCATCGCACCCTCGGCTGGAACGAGGAAAATGCGTTACGAAATCCATCGCAATGTGCTCCCAATTCCATTCGGGCACCTCTAAACTCTGCAACAGACCACCGGGTCTCATCCTTTCGGCCTTTACCATCTGGCAATTCAAACAACGAGCGACAAAACAAGCAACATCGCCCTTCAGGCCAGCCCACCAAAAGTGCGGCTTCAAAGCAATGGTACATCTTCCGTGCACCTGGATGAACACTATGTCTGCTACAGTGCGCTTCTCGAAGGATCTCTTACCTCAAATCAATCAAATTGGGCACAACCAACCTGCCCCGGAAACGCAAACAACCATCGGACGAGACAGAATAGTCCTCAAGCTCGCCAGCCCTGACTTTCATCTTCAACTCGTGGATTGACGGATCGGTCCTCTGAGCTGCTCGAATGCTAGAAACAATCTGCGGTTCCACTTGGAATGATGAAACCATCACACAATCCTCAGCTGGGTAGATTCTCCAACCCATAGTGTTAAGATGCTCTTGATCCTTAGAGATGTACAACGACGCAAGCATCTCACTAGCCTTCCTGCTCAAAGCATCAGCTACTACGTTCGACTTCCCAGGCTGGTATTTAATCTCACAGTAAAAATCCTTAAGTAGCTCCATCCACCTACGCTGTCTCATGTTCAAGTCAGGCTGCGAAAACAGATACTGTAAACTCTTGTGGTCTGAGTACACCACAAACTGCTCGCCATACAGGTAGTGACGCCAGATCTTTAACGCAAAGACCACCGCTGCTAACTCCAAATCATGAACTGGGTAACGAGTCTCGTGCGGTTTCAATTGCCGCGAGGCATACGCAATGACTCTACCATTCTGCATCAACACACAACCCAATCCATTTAGCGAAGCGTCAGAACAAACAACAAAACCACCTGATCCGGACGGCAAAGTTAACACAGGTGCCGTAGTTAACTTCTCCTTGAGCAGTTGAAAAGCATTCTCACACTGCTCAGTCCAAACGAACCGTTTATCCTTCGGGGTCAATTGGGTCATCGGCTTAGCTATAGAAGAAAACCCCTCTATGAAACGACGATAATAGCCAGCCAGACCTAAGAAACTGCGAATCTCAGACACATTTCTTGGTCGCTCCCAGTTCAACACAGCATCCACTTTAGTGAGATCCACAGAAATGCCATCTGCTGAAATGACATGGCCCAGAAATACAACGCGTTGCAACCAAAACTCGCACTTGGAAAACTTCGCATACAACTGCTGCTCTCTCAACCTCAGAAGAACCATCTCCAAGTGCTCCTTGTGCTCCCTCGGAGTCTTCGAGTAAACTAAGATGTCGTCAATAAAAACAATCACAAACTGATCTATGAACTCTCGGAAGACTCGGTTCATCAGATCCATGAAGATTGCCGGCGCGTTTGTCAACCCAAACGACATCACCAAAAACACAAAATGTCCGTACCTCGTACGAAACACAGTCTTCGCAACATCTTGTTCCCTCACTCTGAGTTGATGGTACCCTGAACGAAGATCAATCTTTGAATACACCACAGAACCTTGCAACTGATCAAACAGATCATCAATTCTCGGCAACGGGTACTTATTCTTCACAGTGGCTTTATTCAACAGGGCATCCCCCTGGCTAACTGACATATATATATATATGCTATATGCTACTGGGACACACTAGCCACCTCCTGGGGCACCACCAGCTGGGTTGAAACCACGACCAGCTGTAGAACCTGGGTTTCCTAAAAACAACGCAACAAAGAAACAAACCAAGCCCCAGAGGGACATGGGGTTAAACTCCAGTACGGAGAGCAATAATACAAAAGAAATAAACAGCAAGGAATAAAATGCAGGTGCTATGCATGAGACGCCGAAGAACAACGGAAAGCTCGACCCACAAGGGAGATAAGGGACTCAAACATAGCTCCAAGAATTTCCAACAACAAACAGTGGCCACGGGTGTGTTCACAGTGTGGTAGTGAGCCACTCTCCATGATACTACACCCACTTACCGGATGCATCAAACAGCTCGACCTGTTGTTGCCTCGCCCATGAACTATGGTATTTAACCACTCGGCGCATGGTGGCTATGATCCCAGCAGGGAGATGAGAGTGCGGTATTGCAGCTCGCCCTCACATCCTGGTAAGAAATAATCAACAATACAACAATGGTACAAAGGCTACCAAAACTGCAAATGAATACCATGCGTGTATGCAACAAGCGGAAATGCAAGCATATAAACATATGCAACGCAGCAATTACACAATTAGCATACACAATCCTCAACAGGACACAACCAGCAGGCACGGCAATTCCACATACCAGCGACTACAATTCATCCAAGCCATAACTTCGCTGTAAAATAAGCTCAAATCCGTACCTTATACTGAGCGACAACTAACCCTGCGAGAATTCCCGAAGACTCTGGTAAAAGCCTGTTAAACACACGGCATACACAACGTAAATCTAACAGGTTGCTAAACTAGCTCACGGCTGGGAGTCTCACTCGACCAGCTGCTCCATAAACCTCAACAATTACATAGAAAGCTTAAAAACTATGGCTAGGAACAAGGTCTCACCGAAAACCAGAACGTAGCTCTACCAAATCGACGCAACACTCGAACGGCAGCAACTTCGCGTTCCTCGACTAGCCAATTACAGCATCTAAAACTGGTATGAGTTGGAAGAGCTTCTCAAGAGGAGTCCAACGCTACCTCGCACGAGCAAAACAAACACCGAAAACGACGGAAATTCGCCAGAAAGCTCACGGCTGAACAGTGTTCTAGGGTTCTAAAGATAAGGAACGAAAGGCTGGAAATATTTTCTAAGTATGGAAATGATACAACAATTCGAAAACCAAGTATTCCTATAAATAGCACTTGCAACGACTGGAAATCAATACCAATTATTGTCCACCGACAAAACCAGTCGACACCAACAATTTCCCAAACCAGCAGACGCAAGAACCAACAGCTGATCTCTCCAAAAATCGCTAAAATAACTAACGGCTGGTTCTCAAAATGGCGTCGCACCAAATTACTCAAACGACGTCGCATACTAAACCAGCAGCTGAGTATCCAGTCGCAAGAACAAAACAACGCAACGCTTCTCTCTGCTGGTTCCAGTCGCAACCATAAAACGCAGCGTTGCAACTAATTCAAACGACGTCGCTCCACCGACGTCATCCAGTCGCTAGCTCTCGCGAAATACCAGCAGCAAGCAATAGCGGAGAAACTCACTCGCAGCTGGACTCCCAGTCGCAACAACGAAACGACGACGCATCCTCTTTGAGCTAAAGGAAAGTTGACCCGCGTTGACATCTACATCTGCTGAACAACCAGCAGACACGCTTACAAAATCTACCAGCTGGTACCAGACGCAACATCCAAACGACGTCGCGCCAGCAGCAAGCAATAGCGAGAAACTCACTCGCAGCTGGACTCCCAGTCGCAACAACGAAACGACGACGCATCCTCTTTGAGCTAAAGGAAAGTTGACCCGCGTTGACATCTACATCTGCTGAACAACCAGCAGACACGCTTACAAAATCTACCAGCTGGTACCAGACGCAACATCCAAACGACGTCGCGCCAACTAATCTAAACGCAGTCATTTTGATCCTCAATGCAAATACACTAACGCATCTGCTGATCTCAACACGCGCAACCAGACTTCACGCAAACGACGGCGTTTCAAGAATCTCGCACTAAAACACGCTTCGACTGGTTTTGCCACCGACCAGCCGCTAGCTCTCAACACCAGCTTACACGTCAACCAACAGGTACCTCAAATATGCGAAAAATACAAAATCTCCAGAATTTCTCAACACACGAAATGGAACCCGAAAATGCAACTCAAACACTCAAATAGAGATCTTAAACCAGCAGAACCTCTATTTATCGATTCATTCCAACGATAAATCTCGATTACAAATCCAGGTCTCACATTCTGAGCTGATCGGGCTTGGTGACAATGATGGTTGGGCTTATGTGTCGATCTGGTCGGATTTTGTGTCGAGATGGTCAGACTTTGTGCTAATGAGAGTTTGGCTTATTGTACCGAGTTGGTCGGGCTTTGTGCCAACGAGAGTTGGGCTTATTTTGCAGAGCTTGTGGGGCTTGGTGCCAACGAGGGTTGTGCTTATGTGCCAAGTTGGTCGGGCTTACAGATGCATTCAGTTAGGGTTGCTACCCGAGGTAGTTGATTCCCGAGCAGATCGAGATATTATAGACAAGTTGAGATGACTGATTACCAAGCTGCTTGGGATATTCGGTTCCCAATTAAATATATATAATAGATTCCTGAGAAAGTAGAGATAATAGATTACCGAGCAAGTCGTGATAATATATTCTTGAGTAGGTCGAGATGATATATTCCCGAGTAGGTCGAGATTTGGTGCCAACAGGCGTTGGGCTTCTAAATTAGTTCTAACAATATTAGGTAAGGTCGTAACCCAAGGAGGGTGAACGTAGAAAAAAGAATCTTTTGATCGAGTCGTCTTATTTCCATAAGACAACCAATATTTAAGTGAAGTATTTTCAGGAAAAAAAAAAGTAACTGACCTAAGTTTAGAGTTTTTCTGTTGTCGATTATCGCTCCAGTGTCATCAGCCTCTTCATGATACATCAGCAGTTCATAGAGAGACCGTGATAGTGGTGATCAACCTCTGGTCGTCGATCTAGAAAATATTCTATTTTCAACCATCCGTTGAGTATTTCATGCTGCGAACCACTCGTGCTCGGTGGTAGAGTAGGTGCCGAAGTAGCCAACTTGTGACGTGTGGATTTTTTTTAATCTATGTAAAACGATCTTTATTTATGAAATTCGCATTCTTTATGGCATTCTTTATTTTCATTATTATTATTAAAATTGTTGGATAAAGACCCTGAATGCACTATAGTGTATGTTATATGTGATAGTGGATTTGATGGCTATCATGAAACACATCTAATAGTCATTGTGTGTTCTAAATAAGTTTCTAGTCTAAGAGCTACCCGAGTTGAGACTAGCACCTGCGACACAAAGTACCGCGTTTCATTGGTAGGGGACATAGTGATGTTCTGAGCATGCATATGGATAGTGACCTAGTCATCTATTGGCTACCCTCGTTCGGAATTTCCAAGTGGTTATCATTTTTAGAGTGGATTAAGTCTGAGATCTTGGTTGTACGGATTAGTCCTTACTACTCGAAATGTCATTGAGACTCTACATGATAGGTGCCTCACTTTGACCCATTTACCGACTGAGTTGGCGTCATCAGGTGGCGGGATTGGGTGAGGTTTCGATGCATGTAGGATTCGATGCTTCGTTGTCCAGGATTAACAGCTCGCCCTTGTGTGTGGATATCCTATGCTATCTGAGGAGATAGTAGTGTGACAAATATCTGGACAGAGTACTAAATGTGTTTTAGGTAAATGGGTTTACCTATTAGCACATGCGATGTCACTATTTGATCTCTAAGATGTATGCATGGCTATCAAATCTCTAGTAACTCTCGATTTACCAATTGGCATTGATTTGATCGGGATATTTGAGCTGCAAGGACCGTACTGTACGCTAACCATGACCAACTGGTTCTTACAGGCAATATTAGTGATACCTATGGGATCATAGGGTGATTTTTGTAGACTATTTATCATGATCCGATGGGAAAGTCCGAAAATGTGTTTCGGAGACACAAAGAGTTGTGAGCCCATGGCTAGACCCGATGTCTGGTTTAGAGGAACAGCAGCTGTTGCATGGGAAATTATAAGGAGAAGTGTTGAGCAACACTTAGATTATTTTCACCCGATATCTCTTATCTCTATCTTTGAAACCCTTGATAGCTACTATTCACCCGAACATTTTGTCCTCCGATCTTTTTCGATTACAGACGTTGTTTTCAATGATTTTGGTGGCGCTGGGTTCCTTGTGAGTTGCTCTTCCAATTGTTACCCATTTTAGGCTATAGAACGACCTTGGAGAGGATCACGAAGTTTCTGGTTTCTTCGTACAGTGGAACTTGTTAGTTCTTCAGTTAGTTTCAGCTTCTGGGTAAGGATTTCCTAATGTTCTAAGCTTAGTATCAGCTGCAAATACTTTGTATAGAGGTAGAACCGGAGTTAGGTTCTGGACCGTAGGAACTGTTGAGATTCAAATTAGATATGAGTTATTGATTGAGTTTCCTTAATAGATTTGAGGATTCTAGGTGCATCCTGCCGTGAATTACCGTAGCAGGAGGAAGATGACTTGCTTCAGTTGTGTTTCAGTGCCTTGTTATATCTGTTGAGGTAGAAATCAGCTGTTGAAGGTACGAAGTGTGTGGATTTTACAGCTTTGAGCGTGGACATGGCTATACTTCATGTTGTGAAATCTGCTGATTTGATGAGTTGTGATTACGTGAAACAGTTGATGAATGTTTGATTGATTGATTCAGTTTTACGTATATAATGCATGTAGGATTTTGATATAAATTCTTGGCATACATGCATACATATTGAGCCTTACAGATTGATTGATGACCTGATTGAATGCCACGTTGTGACTGGCCGACTGATGAGTCATGCCTGAAAAGTCCAACGCTATCATCGGAGTGGTGACTACCGGATTCGAGTGTCTACCACCGAGTTGTGATGGGCTGACGGGCTCTGAAGATCACGGACCGATGATTTCCCCAGTTGATACACCGTGTGGGTATAGAGGCTAATTGAGGTGATTTGCCAGTTGATACACTAGTCTAGCTATCCGATTTTCATATTGAGCCTTACAGATTGATTGATGACCTGATTGAATGCCACGTTGTGACTGGCCGACTGATGAGTCATGCCTGAAAAGTCCAACGCTATCATCGGAGTGGTGACTACCGGATTCGAGTGTCTACCACCGAGTTGTGATGGGCTGACGGGCTCTGAAGATCACGGACCGATGATTTCCCCAGTTGATACACCGTGTGGGTATAGAGGCTAATTGAGGTGATTTGCCAGTTGATACACTAGTCTAGCTATCCGATTTTCTTGATAGCCCTCATGCATTTCATGACATTGATTTATAGCATGTACATGATTAGCTGTTTGATAGCTCTTCGTACTGAGGCTTGACCTCGTATTTGTTTTCCTGCTTTTGTGTTTTGGGTCTGTGTTACCCATTTGCAGGATCCTCAGGTAACCAAGCTGGACAGAGTGGAGGTTCAGCTGGTCGATCCCCTTTTCCTTGAGTCCCAGTTTATATTATGATATGTATTGAACCGGGGAATGCCCCATGTTTTATGTATTTTGGAAATCTATATTTGAAATTAAATTGTTGTTACTGTTTTATGTGAATTTGAGTTAACTCATATTTTGATTATGGATATTTTGAATGTATGTTTTGAGTTCAGGCCCAAATGATTTTGAAAAATTTTTAAGCCCTGTTTTACGCTTCCGTGATTATGTGCTTAATTGTGCTGTGATCTTGTGTGATTAGCACGGGGCCTGACAAGTTGGCTATAGGGCAAGTGGGAGATTATTAGAGTAGGTGCCCAGCTAGCCAAGTAGTGGCATGTGAGTTTTCTTTTGTCGAATCTATGTAAAAGTAGATTTATTTATGAAATTCGCATTCTTTTATGGCATTCTTTATCTTCATTATTATGTACAAACTTTTTGGATAAAGACCTTGAATGAGCTATGGTGTATGTTAGATATGGTAGTGGATTTGATGGCTATCGGCAAACACATCTAATAGTCACTCAGTGTTCTAAATGAGTTCCTATTCGATTGCGACGTCCAAAAGAGGATAAGAGCCACCCGAGCTTGAGACAAGCATCTGCGATTCAAAGTACCACGTTTCTTTGGTAGGGAACATAGAGATGTTCTGAGCATGCAGATGGATAGTGACCTGGTGACCTATCGAACTACACTCTTTCGAACATTCCAAGTGGTTATCGTTTGTCAAGTGGATTAATTCCGAGGTCTTGGTTTTACAGATTAGTTCTTAATACTCGAAAACGTCATTGAGACTTAGCATGATAGGTGCCTCACTTTGACACATCTACTGATTCCGTTGTAGTCATCAGGTGGAGGGATTGGGTGAGGTCCCGATTCATGTGTAGTCGATGCTTCATTGAAGAGGATTCACCACTTGCTCTTGTGTGTGGGTATCCTATTCTTTCTGAGGATATAATAGAGTGATAAATCTCTGGCCAGAGTACTAGATGCGGTTTAAGTAAATGGGCTTACCTAGTAGCACATGCGAGAGCACTAGATGTACTTGATGTCACTATTTGATCTCCAATATGTATGCATGGCTATCGAATCTCCAACGCTCTCGATTTACCAATGGTCATTGATTTGGTCAGGATATTTTAGATGAAAGGACCGTACTGTACGCTAACCATCAGTTTTGTAAAATGATCACATCGGTGATATCTGATCATCGATTGATATTATGATGAGACAAAATCGAGGGGTCGAAACGAATGTTCTCTATTTGACATGAACTGAATGTTCCCAGTTTGACTTGAACTGAATGTTCACAGTTTCAGTTGGCCTGAATGTTCACTGTTTGAGTTGAACCGAATGTCCTCTATTTTGTTCAACTCAAACTCAAGCCCTCTACCTATAAATATGGCAATGAGGAGACACTTTCAAAGGGAGGAAAAAAAAGCCACTTGATTATTGAATTATAACTCTCCTCTCCCCTCCCATCCACTCTCAGCCTCCTCCCACCTTCATCGCCACCATCGCTAGCCGCCACCGTCGCGTGCCACCGGACCCCATTCCGGCCGTCTTGGCAGTTGATAATCCTTACGTGACAATTTTTTGTGCTTTATAGTGCGAGGCAGAAAAGGAATTTGGAAGCCGGTCGTGGACCGGATTAGGCGAACAATTGGAGATTATACAATTGAAGTGCTATTGCCGCGTAAAACCGGAATAGTCGGAGCCGGGAGCGAAGTCGCCAACGGTAAATATTTCTAAATATCCTATGCATGTTTAACTTTTGTTTTATTCACGTATGAGAGTCCCGAGCAAAAAATTTTTAAAACTTTCGCTGCGCCCTGGGAGTGTGATTCGGATCCATCGCATGCACCAACATAACCAGTCGAGAAACTGAATTCACAGAAAAGACTTTTTATTTATAAGCTGAATTCTATGCTTGAGTTTTCAGTAAAATGTCTGAGTTGTTTTCTCACGCATTCAGTTTAAGAAATTTATTAGAGCACAACTATTTCTTGCATGGGTTTGTATTATGTAGTATTCGTTATTCTACATTTTGTACTTGTTGAGCCCCTAGGCTCACTACGTTTGATTGGTGCAGATGAAAATCGAGACGGAGGCCGAGGGGCAGGATTTCTGAGCTAGCGGTACTTTCAGTTGGCACCATCCAGCGACCAAGCATTTCTGTAGCGAGATGAGAGAAAAGTGACTTTTGTTTTTGTGAGACCTGGAATTGTATAAGATTAATTTGTTGGAGTTAATCGGTGTTTAGGGAATCTTGTTGGTTTAAGATCTCTATTTGAAATTTAGTAGTAATTTCGGGTCAAATTCCTCACATAGAACAATTCTGGAAGTTTTCGAATTTTGAGATTTTGGGTAAAAGCTGTTTTTGTGAGCTAGCAGCTGGTCGGTGGCAAAAACCAGTCGTAGCGTGTAATTGTAACGCGGGAGATCAAACGCCGTCGTTTTACTGAAGCCTGGATGCGTTGTGTTAAGTCAATGCTAGTAGCGTGTTTGTATCCAGCTGCTGCTTTATTTCGTGTATTGAGGGCAAAACGACAGCGTTTCGCTAAGTTGGCGCGACGTCGTTTGGATGTTGCGACTGGTACCAGCAGCGAGGATTTGTTCGCATGTGTGTGTCGAATGGTTGTCCAGCTGAGAGCAGATGTCCACGTGGGTCAACGCTCCTGTAGCTTGCGACTGGTGGTTGTTACTGTAGCTTGCGTCTGGATAACCAGCTGTTGGCGGAAAGTATTACTTAAGCTATGCGACGCCATTTTAATTAGTTGCAACACTGCGTTTTAGATGTCGCGACTGGTACCAGCTTTTGGAAGGATTTCACGCGAGAGAAACCAGCCGATGGTTTTAGGCGACCAGCTGATGGCAGATACGATGACGTAAGCGGTGCGACGTCGTTTTGTTAAGTCGCTGCGACATCGTTTTGATTTGCGTTGTTTGAGAATTCAGCAGTTGGTTCTTTGCATCTGCTGGTTGTAGTGTGCTTGCTGGTTATGTCGGTGGACTTTTAAATCAGATTCCAGCCGTTGTGGGATTTATATATAAGGAAGACTTGGTCTTCGATTTGAGATATCAGATCCCATACTTAGTGAAATTCTCCAAATTGTCGACCTCTATTTCTCGAACCCTAGTAATTGATTTCACAAGTAGCTTGCCATTAATCCCTTTCATATAAAAACCTGTTTTCAAAGGAAGATCTTTATCATTTGCAAAGAAAAATCTGAAGGTGTTCTTCAAAATATTTTCAGAAGAGTTCGTGCATTGCTTAAAGACAATATTTTTGCAAGAATCGGTTGCTACTGCAAATCTTTGTTTAAGGCTAGTAAAAGCTGATTTTTGACTCACCATTTGAAGCGTATATTGTTGTTTCTGAGTCTTTTGCTTGTATGTGTAACTGTATGTTTAAAGTTCACGTTTTAAATGATTTAGACATGAAAAGGAAGGAAGGATGGGTTCGAAAATAATGTTTTGATGCTTCCAATTGTTTTCCAGAAAGTTTATGATGTTTTAAAGTACTGAGGATTCGAGTTTATTCTCAGAATGTTTATGAATGTTCTCGTAGTTGTAATATCTGAATTTGATAACTGTGTAATCGATAGTTGCTAGTTGAATCAGTATGAAGTCTGGTTTGATAGGCAACGGCTGATAGCTTAGTTTTTGTTTTGATATTACAATTATTAAGTCAAATTCCAGCAGCTGCATTCCAAGGTAATATTTCAGCAGTTGCGTTGTTTTCGTAAAATCCAGCAGATGCACTATTCACTAGCAGATGCATTTCATTGTTCAAAACCAGCATATGTACTGTTCATTGCAGTTGGTATTAGTCTTACGACTAGTACTGTTCACCGCGTATGGATTTCTATTCCTTGCGGCTGTTTATTATGCCAACGACATAGTTTTATTCCTATTCTTTGCGTCTGGTTTTATATGTTAGAGCTTTTATTACGACTGGTTTTTTAGCGCTTTCCTTGCAGCTGGTTGATGCGCTAACGACGTCGTTCCCTTAAGTTACAAAATGTCAGCAGATAGTCTTACATCATCATATTTGTTACTTACTTCAACGACATCGTTTCAATAAATACAATTGTTCCTAGTAAAAGATCTTGCAGCTGGTTTCTATCTTACAGCTGGTTCCTATTCATTGCGACTGGTCTCATTTCAATGTTATGTTTCCTAAAGTCGAATTCGATACTCAGTAAAGTTTTGAATATGGAAGCGAAAGTTTTAAATGATGGAACCCGAGGATTTTAAGAAGAAATTTTTACGAAATGATGTTAATGGAACCAAAGTTTATTTTAAGATTATGGCATAGATAGTTGACGGTCACCAAGGAGAAGGGTGAGCATTTGTCTAGATGTCGACTGCCCTTTCATATGAGCTATATGCTAATACTGATATCGGAGGTTATTTTGATCAAAGTGCAACACGGACCATAAGGAGATTATATGCCATAATATAAAGAAAATATATTGTTGATGAGATCTGGGCTATTATCCCCTGTCTCCATGTTTAAAGAAAGAAATATTTATGAAATGTTTATGTATGTTCAGATGTCTGCCTGCGTTTGATGAAATTGTTATTATTCAGATTTTACTTGCTGAGCCCCTAGGCTCATTAGCTTTTAAAATGGTGCAGGTATGACAGCTGAGGAGCGAACAGGAGGTGAAAGCTGATACCAGCTGCTGGGTGGTGTTGTGTTTATCCAAGGCCTACGTTTTCCGTGTCTTAGCTGATGTATTTTGTTTAGAATGTACTGTATTAGATCAATTGCAATTGTTGTATATTTACATAGAATAGCAGCTGTTGTAAATCGCAATTGCAACTATCAATGAATAGCGTTTTTAAAATGGTGCAGGATGACAGCTGAGGAGCGAACAGGAGGTGAAAGCTGATACCAGCTGCTGGGTGGTGTTGTGTTTATCCAAGGCCTACGTTTTCCGTGTCTTAGCTGATGTATTTTGTTTAGAATGTACTGTATTAGATCAATTGCAATTGTTGTATATTTACATAGAATAGCAGCTGTTGTAAATCGCAATTGCAACTATCAATGAAAACTATTTTCCGCAAATGTCTTCAGTAGTTGGCGTGCAAATAAGTATCTGCTAGTCTTTGAGTTGTCTTGTGTTTCGATTTCTTTTAAGTTATAAGAAATACAGCTTATAACAAATTATTTTTTAATCCTTCTTTTATTTCGAAAATTTTTATTTACTCCAATTCGTGATTCTCGTGGGTTCGGGCGCCACAACATGGTATCAGAGCAACGTTCCTGAGATAAACACACGCACCATCAGCTGAATCAGAGTTCATCATCTGTTCCTCTAAAGTTGTGAGTTTATTTTCAGAGCATTGTCTTTAAATTATTTAGCATGTGGTGGATTACGGGCTATAGAATATAGAATGGCAGCAAGAGGAAGAACTAGACGATGTATTCCTTTAGAAGAAACTGATAGTGATAATAATGTTAGTATCACACAACTGTTAATACTACTGGTAGAACAAAATAACAGAGGCAATGGCCAATCATCCAGCAGCAGGGGACCTAGTAATGATGATCCCCAAGAGAAGTTCAGACGACAGAAACCCAAGGAATTTAGTGGTACTACTGATCCACTAGTTGCAGAGAGTTGGATTAAATCCATGGAGGTTATCTTTGAGTACCTCCAAATGTCTGATTTAGATAGGCCAAGGTGCGCTATCTACATGTTGAGGGAGGATGCGATGATTTGGTGGGAAGGAGCCAAGTTGTCTGTGGATCTGCTGAATCTCACATGGGCAGATTTCAAAAAAGTATTCTATGAACAATACTTCACGGCTGGAAAGAGGTCTGAATTGAAGAGGGAATTTTTGACCCTCAAATAAAGGATTTTAACCGTACAGGAGTATGTGCGGAAGTTTGAAAGAGGGTGCTATTTTGTGGCACTGATAGGAAGTGCAGAAGAGAAATTGAGTCACTTTGTAGAAGTATTAAAGCCGATGTTCAAAATGAATGTCAGGTTATCTGTGCCAACAACCTATAGAGAAGCGGTGGATAGAGCCCTGCAAATTGAAAGAGATTGGAAAGATGTTGATGAGGAAAGGCAGAAGAAGCGACAAGCCTTTCAGCAAAAGGACCAGAGGCCGTTCAAGAAGCAGAACAAGAACCAGCAGAGGCCTCAAGAGCAAAAGCCTCTATTGATTCAACCTATTAGCTCTGTTCCTGCTGGTGATAATAGAACAGAATGTCCTAAGCGCCATAAGAATCATCTGGGGCAATGCAGACTTGGAAAAACCGTCTGCTATAAATGTGGAATGCCCGGACATATGTTGAAAAATTGTCCAAAGCTCAAGCAACTGGTGACTAGCAGAGCCTTTGTCATGACAGCCGAACAACCCCATCCAGACTCGACAGTAGTCACAGGTGAAATTTCTATAGCTGGATTTCCTTCTCTGGCTTTGATAGATTCAGGAGCTACACATTCATTTACTGCTGCTGAGTTTGTTAAGAAATTGCCTATTCATCCAGAGCAAGTATTGATAGGTTATTGTGTGTCGGTATCATCAGGGGAAAAGCTGGTATCGCACGAATTGTTTAGAAGTTTAGAACTTAAACTTCAAGGGCATCAGATTACTGCTGATTTAATTGTATTACCAATGCCAGAATTTGATATGATTTTGGGAATAGATTGGCTAACTAAGTATGGGGTAGTAATTGACTTTAAACTACGAACAGTAGCTGTCAACCAACCAGGAAAAGAGTCATTTCCAGTTTTTGGCCAAACATGTTAGTAAAGTTCCTTCAATTTTATCATCTTTAGTAGCGGCTGATAGACCCCAGCTGTCAGATGTGGAGATAGTAAATGAGTTTCCTGAGGTTTTTCCAGAAGATATTCAGGGATTACCACCGGACAGGGAGTTATAGTTTTCAATTGATCTAATTCCAGGAGCTGCTCCAGTATCTAGACCACCCTATCGATTAGCTCCATCAGAAATGAAAGAACTAAAAGAACAGATACAAGATCTGTTGGAGAAGGGGTTTATTAGACCAAGTACTTCCCCCTGGGGAGCCCCTGTTTTATTTGTTAAGAAAAAGGATGGGAGTATGAGGTTATGTATAGATTATCGGGAGTTGAACAAATTAACGATTAAGAATAAGTATCCATTACCCAGGATAGAAGATCTGTAAGACCAGTTGAGAGGATCAGTAGTGTTTTCTAAGATCGACTTGAGGTCTGGATACCATCAATTAAAAATTAAGGCATCTGATGTGTATTAAACAGCCTTTAGAACTAGGTATGACCATTATGAATTCCTAGTTATGCCCTTTGGACTTACGAATGCTCCATCAGCTTTTATGGATTTAATGAATAGGATCTTTCAACCATTTCTGGACCAGTTTGTAGTAGTCTTTATTGATGATATCTTAGTGTATTCTAAGACCAGGCGTGAGCACGTTCAACATTTAAGAATCGTTCTCCAGATTTTGAAAGATAAGCAGTTGTATTGGTGGCCAGGAATGAAAAAGGATGTTTCTAGGTTTGTAGCTGAATGTTTGACGTGTCAGCTGGTGAAGGCTGAACATCAGCGACCAGCTGGACTGTTGAAACCACTACCTATTCCAGAATGGAAGTGGGAATGTATAGCGATGGATTTTGTGACTTGATTACCAAGGACTGCTCAAGGATATAACTCCATCTGGATTATAATTGATAGACTCACTAAGTCTGCTCATTTCTTACCAGTTAAAACGACATATGAGGTGAGCAGATACGCAGAATTATATGTTAAGGAAATAGTGAGGCTACATGGAGTTCCAGTTTCTATTGTATCAGACAGAGATCCTAAATTTACATCAGCTTTTTGGAAAAGTTTGCATAAAGCTATGGGTACAAAGCTGACATTCAGTACTGCATTTCACCCCCAGACTGATGGACAATCAGAAAGGGTGATCCAGATTCTAGAAGACTTGCTCAGAGCTTGTATTGTGGATATTTAGAAAGTTGGGATTCGAAATTGCCAATGGTAGAGTTTGCCTACAATAAAAGTTTCCAAGCTTGGCTCCATATGAAGCACTGTATGGCAGAAAGTGTAGAACACCACTTCATTGGGATGAAGTTGGTGAAAGAGCTGGTTTGGGACCAAATATTGTGGAACAAATAGCAGCAGCTGTTAGAAAAATAAGAGAAAGAATGAAAGCTGCTCAGAGTCGACAGAAAAGTTATGCAGATAATCGAATAAGAGAACTGAATTTTGAGATAGGTGATCACATATTTTTGAGAATAGCTCCAATGAAAGGAGTTATGCGTTTTGGGAAGAAAGGGAAATTGAGTCCAAGATATATTGGACCATATGAAATTTTGGAGAAGGTAGGAACATTAGCCTATCACTTAGCACTGCCACCGCAGCTGGCAGCAGTACACAATGTTTTTCATGTATCAGCTTTATGGAAATATGTTCCCAATCCTTCGCATGTGCTAAGTCATGAACCAATCCAGTTAACACCGGATTTAAGTTATGAAGAACGACCAGAAAGCGAGAAACCGTAGTATTCCTATGGTTAAGATACAATGGTGCAACCAGACGGAGCGAGAAGAAACGTGGGAAACAGAAGCTGATATGCTTTCCCTTTACCCATATTTATTTGGTACGTAAATTTCGAGGACGAAATTTTAATAAGGAGGGTAGAGTTGTAACGCCCCAAAATCCATAGGACCACATTTATACATTTTTATTGATCTCATGGGCCAAATTGGCAATTTTAAATGTTATGTATTTTCTGATTCATTGATTTCAGAACATAAGATGCATTGCGGCTGGTTTCAGCAGATGACTCCAAAGAGTGATGCAAGAGCTGGTTTTAAATCGATTTGAAAAATATTTAAGGAGTACAAATGATTTCTTTTGAAAAATGTTTGGTGTTTTACAAATTAAATGATATGAGGGGAATTTTACTAAATTTTATAAGTGTGTCATGCTTGATTTCACAAGTAGCTTGCCACTAATCCCTTTCATATAAAAACCTGTTTTCAAAGTAAGATCTTTATCATTTGCAAAGAAAAATCTTAAGGTGTTCTTCAAAATATTTTTCAAAAGAGCTCGTGCATTTCTTAAAGAGAAGATTTCTGCAAGAATCGGTTGCTACTGCAAAGCTTTGTTTAAGGCAAGTAAAAGCTGATTTTTGACTCACCATTTGAAGCGTATATTGTTGTTTCTGAATCTTTTGCTTGTATGTGTAACTGTATGTTTAAAGTTCATGTTTTAAATGATTTAGACATGAAAAGGAAGGAAGGATGGGTTCGAAAATAATGTTTTGATGCTTCCAAGTGTTTTCCAGAAAGTTTATGATGTTTTAAAGTACTGAGGATTCGAGTTTATTCTCAGAATGTTTATGAATGTTCTTCTTTCCGTAGTTGTAATATCTGAATTTGATAAATGTGTAATCGGTAGTTGCTAGTTGAATCAGTATGAAGTCTGGTTTGATAGGCAACGGCTGATAGCTTAGTTGTTGTTTTGATATTACAATTATTAAGTCAAATTCCAGCAGCTGCATTCCAAGGTAATATTTCAGCAGTTGCGTTGTTTTCGTAAAATCCAGCAGATGCATTTCATTGTTCAAAACCAGCAGATGTACTGTTCATTGCAGCTGGTATTAGTCTTGAGACTGGTACTGTTCACCACTTCTGGATTTCTATTCCTTGCGGCTGTTTATTATGCCAACGACATTGTTTTATTCCTATTCTTTGCGTCTGGTTTTATATGTTAGCGTTTTTCTTACGACTTGTTGTTTAGCGCTTTCCTTGCAGCTGGTTGATGCGCTAACGACGTCGTTCCCTTAAGTTACAAAATGTCAGAAGATAGTCTTACATCATCATATCTGTTACTTACATCAACGACATCGTTTCAATGAATACAATTGTTCCTAGTAAAAGATCTTGCAGCTGGTTCCTATTCATTGCGACTGGTCTCTCTTGCGACTGGTCTCATTTCAATGTTATGTTTCCTAAAGTCGAATTCGATACTCAGTAAAGTTTTGAATATGGAAGCGAAAGTTTTAGATGATGGAACCCGATGATTTTTAGAAAGAAAGTTTTACGAAAGGATGTTATAGAACCAAAGTTTATTTTAAGAATATGGCATTGATAGTTGACGGTCACGAAGGAGAAGGGTGAGCAGTTATCTAGATGTCGACTGCCCTTTCATATGATCTATATGCTAAAACTGATATCGGAAGTCATTTTGATCAAAGTGCAACACGGACCATGAGGAGCTTATATGACATAAATCTAAAGAAAAGATATTGCTGATGAGATCTGGGCTATTATCCCCTGTCTCCATGTTTAAATAAAAAAATGTTTATGAAATGTTTATGTATGTTCAGATGTCTGCCTGCATTTGATGAAATTGTTATTATTCAGATTTTACTTGCTGAGCCTCTAGGCTCATTAGCTTTTAAAATGGTGCAGGTATGACAGCTGAGGAGCGAACAGGAGGTGAAAGCTGATACCAACTGCTGGGTGGTGTTGTGTTTATCCAAGGCCTACGTTTTCCATGTCTTAGCTGATGTATTTTGTTTAGAATGTACTGTATTAGATCAGTTGCAACGGTTGTATATTTACATAGAATAGCAGCTGTTGTAAATCGCAATTGCAACTATCAATGAAAAATGTTTTCCGCAAATGTCTTCAGTAGTTGGCGCGCAAATAAGTATCTGCTAGTCTTTGAGTTGTCTTGTGTTTCGATTTCTTTTAAGTTATAAGAAATACAGCTTATAACAAATTATCTTTTAATCCTTCTTTTATTTCGAAAATTTTTATTTACTCCAATTCGTGATTCCTGTGGGTTCGGGCGTCACAAGATCAGTCATTGAGCTATCAAGAATATCCCTTGCAGATCCTAGGCAGAAAAGAGAAACAGTTGAGGAATAAAACCATTCTGTTGGTGATGGTGCAGTGGAGCAAACATGGTAGGGAAGAAGCTACTTGGGAACTGGAAGAGAAGATGCAGCGCGAGTGGCCGCATCTGTTTGAGTAGCTGTTGAGCTAGATTTCCAGTAGTTTGTAGCTTTTGGTTGTATTTCTTCCGTAGTTGTTGTTGAATGTTTGCTCAGTTATCTTGAATTCTTGTCCTGTGTTAGGCGAGTTTCTGTTTTTGCTTGCTGTTTTTGAGTTGTGTTTCATAATTGCTGTTTGATTTCGGGGACGAAATCCTTTTTAGTGGGGGAGAAATGTGAGACCTTTTTAGTGGGAGAGAAATGTGAGACCTGGAATTGTATAAGATTAATTTGTTGGAGTTAATCGGTGTTTAGAGAATCTTGTTGGTTTAAGATCTCTGTTTGAATGTTTTAGTAGTAATTTCGGGTCAAATTCCTCACTTAGAACAATTCTGGAAGTTTTCGTATTTTTGAGATTTTGGGTAAAAGCTGGTTTTGTGAGCTAGCAGCTGGTCGGTGGAAAAAACCAGTCGTAGCGTGTGATTGTAACGCGGGAGATCAAACACCGTCGTTTTACTGAAGTCTGGATGCGTTGTGTTAAGTGAAAGCTGGTAGCGTGTTTGTATCCAGCTGCTGCTTTATTTCGTGTATTGAGGGCAAAACGACAGCGTTTCACTAAGTTGGCGCGACGTCGTTTGGATGTTGCGACTGGTACCAGCTGCGAGGATTTGTTCGTGTGCGTGTGTCGGCTGGTTGTCCAGCTGAGAGCAGATGTCAACGCGGGTCAACGCTCCTGTAGCTTGCGACTGGTGGTGGTTACTGTATCTTGCGTCTGGATAACCAGCTGTTGGCGGAAAGTATTACGTAAGCTATGCGACGCCGTTTTAATTAGTTGCAACGCTGCGTTTTAGATGTCGCGACTGGTACCAGCTTTTGGAAGGATTTCACGTGAGATAAACCAGCCGATGGTTTTAGGCGACCAACTGATGGTAGATATGATGACGTAAGCGGTGCGACGTCGTTTTGTTAAGTCGCTGCGACATCGTTTTGATTTGTGTTGTTTGAGAATTCAGCAGTTGGTTCTTTGCATCTGCTGGTTGTAGTGTTCCTGTTGGTTATGTCGGTGGACTTTTAAATCAGATTTCAGCCGTTGTGGGATTTATATATTAGGAAGACTTGGTCTTCGATTTGAGATATCAGATCCCATACTTAGTGAAATTCTCCAAATTGTCGACCTCTGTTTCTCGAACCCTAGTACTGTTTACCGTTGATTTTATCCGGTGATTCCCGTCGTTTCCGGCCATTGTTTGATGCGTGCGAGGTACCGTTGGACTCCTCTCGAGAAGCTCTTCCTTTCTATACCATTCTTGGAGGCTGTTGTAGGCTAGAGCGAGATCGCGAAGTTGCTGTATTTGGCCGTGTGTTGCGTCGTTGAGGTAGAACTTCGAATTGTTTTTGAGATCTTAGTATTAGCCTTTGTTTAAGCTTCCTCTTAGTGGTATTGTTGGAATCAGTAGCTGGTTGAGTGTGTGTAACTCCCAGTGTGCTTTCTGTGTATTAGCGTCCCTTGAGAATATTGCCCTATGTGTTTCGACAGGTTGGAATTCAGATTTCTCGGGACCTTTGATTGTGGTAATTGTGCTAGGAATTAAGGTACGGATTGGAGCTTGTAATACAACGATGTTATGTCTTGGATAATTTGTGAGATGTCTATTGTTGGCTGCTGTTTTGTGAGATGGTTGTTGATTATGTGGTGTATACATGCTGATGCTATTATTGTTTCGCATATGTCTTGGATAATTTGTGAGATGTCTATTGTTGGCTGCTGTTTTGTGAGATGGTTGTTGATTATGTGGTGTATACATGCTGATGCTATTATTGTTTCGCATATGTTTATATGCTTGTTATTCCAGCACGTTGCATACACGCATTTGCATTTCCGTTCAGCCTTTGTAGCCATTGCTTCGTTGTTATTGTTCTGTTTACTTACCAGGATGCGAGGGCAAGCGGTGATTCCGCACTCTCATTTCCCCTATGCGCCGAGTGGCTTGCTACCATAGTTCATAGGTTGGGTTGTTGATGCGTCTGGTAAGGGTGGGCGAGTAGGGGTGAGTGGGTAGCACCCACATGTCCTACACTCACCGTGGCCACATATTCTTTTGCAGATTCCGTTGAGCTGTTGTTTCCTTCCTCATGCATAGCATCTGCATTTTATTCATGCTGTTTACTGCTGTTTATAGTTGCTCTCCGTACTGAGGTTTGACCCATGTCCTGCTGGGGCTTGGTTTGTTTTCCTTGCCTGTTGTGTTGTCCAGGTTACTCAGCTGGTCGTGGAGCTAGCCCAGCTGGAGGTGCCACAGGAGGTGGTTAGAGTATCCCAGTAGCGTATAGCATATATATATGTATCGGTCCAGTTAGCCGGGGAGATGCCCTGTGCTTCGTTGGTGTATTTGATTATTGGAGTCTGATACTTGTTTTATGCTATACTGTTATTGTTGTTGTGATTTTCGTAAACTGGGATTCTATTTTGAGTATCGTAGTATTTTAATGTATATGTTTTAAACCGTCAGGCCCAAACGCGAAAATTTTACCCGCTTTTTGATAGCTTCCGCATGTGTTTTGGTGTTTTTACTCTGTTTAGAGCACGAGGCCTGATAGTTTTACTTAGTTTTCAGCTTACAGTTTGGGTGAAATACTCTTTCTAAATTGTTGACGTTTTTGGCACATGTTTGAATGATTTCTTTTGAAATGTTTTCAGACGGTTTTATACAATTTAGTTTTAGGTCATTGAGTATTTTATGTTATTTGGATTCTATTAAAGCTTTTGGTTTACCTTACAAAACAAAATATTCTTCTGCACTTAACTTATTAGAATGAAAAAATGTTTTGAGTGAGTTGAGGGAGTTTCAGATAGACATGCATAAATCATGGAGATCAAATAGTAGCTCCCGTCCAATCATATTCTGTTGTCTGGATAGGTGGTGACGGGTGGTTGTAGGACACCTTAATATGCCGTCGTGTTAAGAGAAAAATTTTAAGTTTTGGTGATAACGAAAACAAGATAAGAACTGAATTTAAGACTCAGATATGAACCTTTTAGTATTCGTGTTAAACGGGAAGAGAGTTAAACAGATCTGGTTGAATTAAGGGAAGAAGTATATTTATACCGGAGAGATTGGGAAGAGAGCATATAAAGGGGAAGAAATCTTATCAGATCAGATAGAGCAACTCAGATCCGAGGGTATCAAATTCAGTACAGAGGCTTAGTTATCAGATTTCATCAGTAACAGAGACTTATATTTGGCCAGAATCTACTCAGAGAATATCAGAGGTTATATATCATATTTCAGATCAGAGGTTTCTATTGTACAGAACAGAGATATTTAAGATTAGAAGATATCGTAGAGAGTAAAGGGGAAGAAACGTAATGAGAAAGATCTTGAAGTTGATTTATTCGAATCATACTGAATCAGATTTGAGCTCAGAACCGAACGGATTTCATATTTTAGCTTCAGATCTTATCAGATATTTATTCTAGATGATTCAACGATCGAGATTTTATTAGATAAATCCTGTAAGACAATATGGATTGAAGAGAGACAAGATCAGAGCTATTTGGAGTATATTCTACAGAACGCAGAGTTGGTGTGTACGATGTTTACCCACTTTGGTGTAAAAGTCAACAAAGCTGTGACAACAGTAGACAAACTGTTAGAGTAGATGCCCAACTAGCCAACTTGTGGCGTGTGGGTTTTATAGACTCTTGTACAAACAGTCTTTATATATGATATTCGCATTCTTTTATATGGCATTATTTACTTTCATTATGTGTGTAATGATTTACAATTGCGTTGAGTAAAGACCTAGAATGCACTAAAGCGTATGTTGGATGTGATAGTGGGTATGACGGCTATCATGAAACACATCTAATAGTCACTGTGTATTCTGAACATGTTCCTAGTCGATTGGGCCGTCAAAATGAGGATAAGGCCGCCCGAGTTCGAGACTAGTATCTGCAATGCGAAGTACCATGTTTCATTGGTAGGGAACATTGTGATGTTCTGAGCATGCAGATAGATAGTGACCTGGTGATCTATCGAACTACCCTCGTTCGGACTTTCCAAGTGGTTACCATTTGTCGAGTGGATATGTCCGAGGTCTTGGTTGTACTGATTAGTCCTCACGACTCGAAACGTCATTGAGACTCTACATGATAGGCGTCTCGCTTTGACCCGTTTGCCGACTCACTTGGGGTCATAAGGCGTCGGGATTGGGTGAGACCCCGATGCATGTAGGATTCGATGCATCGTTGTCGAGGATTCACCGCTTGCAGACATGCGTGGATATCCTATGCTATCTGAGGAGATAATAGTGTATAAATATCTGGCCAGAGTACTAGAAGTGTTTTAGGTAAATGTGTTTACCTAGTTACACTCGCGATGTCACTATTCGATCTCCAAGATGTATGCATAGCTATCAGATCTATAGCGACTCTCTATTTATCAATGGTCGTTGATCTGATCGGGATATATGGATTGAAAGGACCGTACTGTACGCTAACCACGACCGACTGGTTCTTGCAGGCACTATCAGTGATACCTAGGGGATCATGGGGCGATGTTGCTAGACGCTTTACAATGATCCGTTGGGCAGGTCCGGAATTGTGATTCCGGAGCCACAATGGTTGTGGGCCCACGGCTAGCTGTATCCCTGAACCATTGAGGGTCACAGAAGTACTAGATTTGAGATTCCCGCACGGATACTCAGCTCAATGTGTTGAGCACGAGAAGAGGATTTCGGGAAGTGCGACTTCCTAAAAGTCAACAGGGGTCAAACCGGGGTTTGCCGCTGTTGAGGGGCAAAACGGTCATTTTGCACTGGGGTTCTGAAAAACGGTTTTTCAGATCATATTATTCAGTTTCGGAAACTGAGTCGATCGGTCCGATCTGATCGGCGATCGGGGTTATGATGAAGTCTCGGTGATGGGGATGAACCGAATGTTCATCCGTTGGACCCGGGCCCGTTGGGCCGGATCCAAAGCCATCACGTATTCTATTTAATATAGAATTATGACTTAACCTAAACACAACTCATGCACTAACCCCAATCTTGTTGGGGATCCGGATCCGCCCCCCGG